>SCDS01000755.1:0-24448 GCA_004149465.1 Drosophila nigromelanica
GAAGACATGTAAAATTATATATAGTTTTAACTCGCAATCTGAAGTTATATTTAATATTTAAATATACTTTTTAGAAAGAGGGCATACTGAATGTCTCATATACCCAGGCCGAGATGTAGCCATAGACGACGTGCAGTTGTAGCTTTTAACGACTGAGTGTCCGACGCCTCTCATATTTATTAAGACTTAAAACCTCACCTGCATTCGGACCCACCATTTCCCCTTTTTGCCTTTCTATCCTATCGTTCGGCTTGGGGCCGCTTTTGAAAAGTTCGTAAGCATAAAAAACCTTGGTAATAATTATATTTTAGTTTTATGGTCTGCAAAAGTGACCGGCCCACCAAAAATGGTCAAGTGTCCGGCCTGAAGCTCCGGCCGTGTGTCATAAAACACAAACTGTTGCATAAATGACACCTAGACGGGCCTGGCGAGGCCCAGAGTACCCGGTGAGCAGATCCCAGTTGTTTCGAGGGTTTATTAAAAGCGCTTTCCGTTTTGCTGACTGTTGATGGCTGGGTGGCTGGAGGAGGAGCAGAAGGAGAAGGTGGAGGAGGAGGAGGAGGATGGCGAATAATTCAAACAAATTGACAGCCGCACATTACGCAATCCAATGGAAACTGCAGTGCTGCACTTTTCCAATGGTTGCCACCAAAATGTGTTGCGAATGCGAAGCTGAAACCAAAAGTGCTGTCGGTAGACACCAACAAGAGGGTCGTCGGGAGAGGGGGGGGGGGGGGGGGGGGGGGGGGGCGCAGGGAAAAATAAATTGGCGGAGTGCGGGGGGCAATTTTCCATTGTTAACTGTGCCGGCAACATCGAGCGATAGAAAGGGAAAGAACACTGCTCTCTGGACTGAGAACGGTAGCTAGTGTCAGTTGGGCGTGGGGGAAGGGGATAAGTGCAGCGTTGTAAGTGCGTATACTTGATTATGGTTTTATTAGCACAGAGTTGATGCTGCTGCTGTTGCTGCTGCTGCTGTCGCTGTCGCTGTCGCTGCCTCTGGCATTTCTTTGGCTAATTTCGTAGAAAATCCTTGGCACTTAAATTTGAAAACTAAGTAAACCCAATGCCAGCCCTCCACCCCGACTCAGCCAGCATCAGCAACAGCAGCAGCAGCAGCACAGTTTGCCACGTACAAACTAATGCGGTCTAAGTGCAATAATATTACTTAGCTTCATTTATTTTGCGCAAAAATATAACAAAGATGTGACAGTCAAGAACAAGAAGAAGACGACCGCATTCAGTCGCTTGTGGATAATGCTGGAGCTGGAGCTCAGCTCGCAATAATGATGATGTCATTGTCAATGGCAGCAACAGCAGCAGCAACAACAGCAACAACGCCGCCAAAGCAAAGCAGAGCAAAACAGGGCAGATGTAACTGAATTAAGCATTAAGTGCGGATATATAAACAACCCTACCGAAAACTGTATGCGTGGGCTGGAGACAGAGGCAGGGACAGAAATAGGGAGAGTTCGTCTTCAAAACGGAAGGAAGCATAAAATAAAATGCAGCAGCAAAAGCCACAACAGCAACAACAACATCAACATCATCATTATATTCATCAGCAGCAACAACAATGCAGCTTTACTTTATTCATCTTATATATCTCACTGTTTTACTGTCTCACTCTCTCTCTCTCTCTTTTTCTCTATCTGTGTCTCTTTCTATGTGCAGCCAAAAATATGCAAAGGTTTTAGAAAATTATTGCGACTTTTATAATTTTGCCAACACAAAGCAAATTTGTTGACATGCGCAAAGTATTTGCCACAGCAGCGCAGACGTTTGCAATTGTTGTACAATTTGTTGTGCTGCAACGTAGTCCCCGTAGACCCTAAATTCAATCTATAAATATGTGTATGTGTGTATCGGTGTTGGCCATATCTGCAATACCTAAACAAATGCAGATGTATTCTTACAAAACTGTCGTTTGCGTCATGTTTTCGTTCTCAATTGAATTTATTTTTGCTGCCTGCCAAACTCAAAAGGGGGCGTCAATGGGCGTGGCTTAAGTCTTGTAGTTATTGTATGAATTTCTTAAACAACTTTATGTTTGCGTCGAAAATCCTGGCTAAAAGTCAACTGGCAGACAACAAACATTTTTGATTGCAGTCAAATGCATTAAAACTGATTGCGAATCTCTGACCATGTATTTAAGTTACTGTCAAAGAAACGAGAATTGCTTTCAAATACAAACAGCTTGGAATCAAAGACGCAACTGACACAAATTTGAAAGAAGCTCGCTTAAAGTTCTCATTAAATGTTAATAGTAACTGATTTATCACTGATTTGCATTCGCACAATCAACCCGAATCTACGGGTACCCTGAAGCGACCACTTGAGAATCTGAAGCACACCATAATCTGATCGTTTAATCTGCATTGGAAATCATTATACCCATTAAAGTCAAGCAGGCAGTGGTGCATCCCAAATATCAGCAAATTGAGAGCCCGCAGCCACAGAAGCCACATTTTGCACTTACTCCCGTACACACACACACATTTAGTCGGTTAGTCGTGGTAGTATGGACTATAATTTATGCCCGCCGATTGTTTTGAGCACATTCGCACACTTCACAATCTGTTCGAGTTACATTTTTATTGACAAATTGCGTTGATTTTTGCTGGCGGCATCCAGGCATGAGAGTTGTGCCCTGCTCCTCGCTACCCGCTCCCCGCTCCCCGCCCCCTGCTCCAGTCTGTGGGCTGCGTCAATGGCACTTCAAACTGCAAACGACCGGAACTAGCAATTGTTATTTTTGTGAGTGCCTCCCGCACGGCAACGCGCATCGACAGCTCGACAATCAAGCAAATAAATTCAATTATGTAAATTTAGACATCAACAAATACACAAATACAAATGCAGATACAAGTACAGATACAGATACAGATACAGTTACATATGCCCACACTGGCGTACGAGTTGATGGCATCTGTGGATGCGAATATAGAAGCTGCGTTTACATACAAATTATGCCAGGAATGCCGCCGCTTATCTGAGCTGCATATATGGGGCAAGTGCACACAGCGAGTTGAAAGTCAAAGCTGCCACATCACATTTATATGCTCCACTATATAGCGGCTATTAGAGCTGCCGTTAGCCCACGCATTGCGACGTTGATCGCACTAAATTTTTCATTGTGTCAATTGTCAAAACAAAGTTTTGGATTGTCGCTACATTGCCCAAGTCGACGGGTCCACATGGAGCTGCCTTCTTCCTCCATCCCAGACGCTGACGCTGACGATGGCGATGGCGACAACGGCTACGGCAACGACCATGGTGTTACTTTCAATTGAACTTAATTAAATTTGTAAGTGAATCTAGTGCGGGCTGATGGCAACGGCTACGATTGCCGCTTGCCACTTGCGCGCTTTCCCCACTTTACTGAGGCACTGCATTTCACGAGACGACACAAGAGGAATGAGGAACTGCGACTGAAAATTGGGACTGGGACACACGAGAATGTCGCGCCACGCATCGCATCGCATCGCATCGCCAGCGTGTTGCAAAGTCTTTGTCTGCAGTGACAATTTACATAATTTAAGTCATTTAAATTATCCGAAAACATTTCAATTCATGGTGTAACTTGCACCCACTGTCGCTGCCCCCGCCACTGCCACACCCACTCCCAAGTCCCGTCCAGTCCGACTTCAACCCAGCTCTGTCTCCGACTTCGACTCCGTCTCGCATTGCCATTGTAGTCGCTGAATAGTCGCAGTCTCCCATTGTTATCGTCATCGTCTGAATGAAATTGCGATTATGTAAAGTGCATTAATGAGCTTCGGACTGAACTCGAATCCATGGCCCGAGGCAATCCCAATGAGTGGATGGATGGCTTGACAGCTCTGCCTTGAATAGGCTTCATATCACATTACAAAAGACAATGGACACTGCCTTCAACAAGATTTTGGCACTGCTGACTGAAACCGAGCTAACCAAATTAGCCAAACTGATTGGGTATAAATTTCATTTGGGGCACAAAAGAGTTCTATTGTGGGCGGAATAATGCAGGTTTGGGCGCCACTTTGGACTGAATGTCTTGTGCTTTAAGTCACGATATTTAACAAAAAGTATACAATTTGTTTAAATCGATTTGATTCACAGTACTTTTAATTCTTTTATAATTATTCATTCGATAAATGAAAGCAAATGAATTAATTATTTATTATTTGTACGCGAAATATGATCAGTTGCACCTTGCATTGAGCCTTAATTTGGAAAACATTTAGCCCAACGCTTTATTGATCCTCTTTAATGCCTAGTTAATGCCCTTGCTGAAAATCAAGACCTATGCCCAGACACTTGCCTGGCCGACGCACGCCCCAGCCTCTATGCCTCTATGTGCGTCGTGCTATGACGATGATGATGCCATAAAAGAGATAAACCCGTCGCATAAAATGGTGTCACATATGCGCAACATTAATCTAGTTTGAAATTATAAAAGTGGCGTTTACGCTGCGTATCTGAAGAAGAGTAAAATTATGAAATTAAAATAACAACCACCACGAAGAGACCAAGGCAAAGAATGAAGCTACAACTGCGACGGCGACGGCGACTGGGACTGGGAACTCGGTTGCGGGCACCGTAGAGAGGGATGTGGATTTTGTAAGCGGAGTTTACAATGTTTTTTCTACTCCTTCCCTCAAATCATATTCATATGCAAAACAAGAGCAGCAACACAATGGCAAAAAGTAATGATGCCAACACCAAGCGTGACATTATAGCAACAACAACAACAATAACAGCGGAACAGGAGGCAGCATCAGCAGGCGACAGGAGGCAACAATAACAAGGGAATTACGAGCATCAAAATGCGCAATGAAAATAAATTAAAGTTTCAAAAACAACAAGCTTAAATAAGAACACAGCACCAGATTACCTTCAAGCGAGGAGGGAATGCTGGGAGAGGAGGAAGGAGGGGGTCACAATTGCAATTGCCGCAAGTGTGTATATAATATGGAGAGCTTTGTGTAGGTGGACAGCGCGACAAAGAAAAACTTTGGGTAAGAACGTAAGAAATTTGCATAAAATTGACAGCGGACATTTTCTTTGCGACCGCATAATAGCCACTTGGAGCAGCTGTAAACAGCTCATAAAAGTAATTACAGCTGCCGCGGAGTGAGGGGCGGGCCTGAAAAGGCGGGGGTGTTGGTGTCACAAATGAGCGGGCCTCTGACTGTCTAATGTGGCTAATGTGTATGCCGAGCCACTAATTATAGGCAACTTAAACGCAACTAATTTTCACACTTGGAAAATGATTAAAACTCCATTTGTGTGTGTGTGTGTGTGCATTCTATGTGCGAGAAGCAACAGCGTCCAACGCAGCGTGCGGCCTAAGCAACCAGCTCAGCACCTTGGCTAATTAATATTAATTGAATTTGTTGGTCAAGCGTGTGTGTTTGTGTTTGTGTGTGTGTGTGTGTGTGTCTGGGTGCGTGGCAATCCGCACAGCTGTTGTGCCAGTGAATTGGAATCGGAATCGGAATTAGCAGCGGCTGCCAAATAGAAACCGGAGAAAAAGTGCATGTACTTCACACCAACCGATGGCCAACTAAGGTCACTTAAGCAGCGCCAGCAGGTCACGAGACCCGAGCGGACGCAGCGCCGATGAAGCGTGCGCCCCTGTCCAGTGTGGCACGAAAGTTCCAGGCAATTATAGTTCAATTATATTGGCCGGGAAGGTGAACGAGATGTATTGCCAAGGCATGCAACGCATGGGTCGGGCCCTGAGCCCGGTGAAGGGTCTGGCTGGTCAGCTGTGATCGGGATCGGGGCAGAGTCGCACAGTTGTCCTGCTGACAGTTGGCAAATTGCGAGCGGGCACCCACATCAGTTGTCAGTTGCAAAGCGCTTTGAGTGCGAGGATTTCCCATAATTAGGAGTTTAATCGAAGCGAGTTTAACACGCCCCCGCCCCCTTTTGACCCAGGCAAAACACATATGTAGAACATTTGGTTTTCATAATCTTTTATTTCATAATTTATTACAATTGAAAATTATGTTCAATATTTTGTTCATATTTCTTTTTGTTTGCTCTCGTTTCAAGTTGTTGTTCTATTTACTTCTCCAACATATTCAAATCGTAGGGGTTCTGTTTTTTATTTCTTTACATAGAAGCTTCAATTAGTTTATTAAGTTAATGATACTTTTGTTTTCTATATAATTAAGTTTAATTTTTATAATTCATTGGTTTCGTGTTTTCTTTTCTTTTTCATTTTCATTTTCGATTAAACCTAGAAATTTAGTTAAAGTTAATTTTTACACGCACAAACATTTATTTAATTTATTTTATATAAATATAATAATTGTTATTTTTACTTGTATTTTTTTTCTTGCATATTTATTGCAACCATAGAATTAGCTGTCTCTCCTGTTTTAACCCTTCTCCAGCGCACACTTCCGCTCGCTCGCTCGCTCGCTTGCTCTTTTTCTCTGTTTGTGTGCCGGTTCTCCTCTCTCTCTCTCTCTCTCTCTCTCTCTCTGTCTGACTTGTTTGCTCATCTATATGTTCTGATGCTGTCGCGTGGGTAAGTTGTAGGTTGTATAAATTGTTTGTGCACTTTTTAGTCTATGCTCAGGGTTGCATTTGCTCCGGTTATTACCAACTAGCATTAAATACAGTTTAAGAGTAATTTTCTGTTTTAGTTTAATCATGCATACTTTTATAATTAATGCAAGTTCTTGCGCTATTTACAAAATATTTTCAATGAGAGTTTATCAAAAATGTACAATATTTATTAAATATATGTATGTAAATATAATCATCGTAATAAATGTTGCTGTCATTCCTTATAATCATATTAAATATTTACGGCGTATACATTAAAGTTTCGAGAAAAATCACATTTTAATTTAAATTCTGATACGAAAAAAATTAAAACAAAAAAGCATTAAAATTATTTCATATACAATATGAATTATTTATAATTGTTGATAGCATTTGTTTGAATTTTATCTGTTTTACGATTTTGTTTTTGTTTAACCTTTCATCCTTATCCTATGCAACGCTTATCAACACTGACACATAACGGGCACTTTCAAAATGCCAAGCAAGCGGTCACCATATACAAAATAATTGAATTTCTAAATTATTTTCATCTAGATCGTTTTTGTTACATCATATAGCGATTCAATTTACAGATTTTTAGTTGCGAGGTGAAACGCTTCAGTAGCTGTTAACATGTTGGCACAAAGAGAGGGATACGTGTACTTAATATGTAACAAGGAAAAGCATGTTCTTCTTTTCATGGTTGCAATTTCCAAAATTTCTTCAAGAAGGTTTTGTATAAAATGTAACAAAACCAAACACGTTTTTAAGATTCTCAATGAATGTAGTGGAACTCTGACTACACTTGTCCATCTCTCTCTTTCCATCTGTCTGTCTCTCTCAACATGTTAACATCTGGGATTTCATCTAGCATTCGCAGAAGTGCTTCATTTTAACTGACTTTTGGTTCCTTTGCTTAAGCCATACTGACTATAATAATTATGGTTTGGATTTTTAAAATTAATAATAATATATCTAGTTATTCATATTTGTTATTCTATATATATATATTTATATAGACTCGTATACATCATTCGCTTATTTCATGCTTTGGTTTTTATTTAAGGCGTTCTGTACAATTTGCGATTAATCGTTTCTCAAGTCAATGGTTGTGTTGATTATTTAACTACCATAAAGTCTAATATATTACTATCAATGCATAAATCGTATAATTCTGTATTTTTATAGTGAAAATTTGCGTTTCTTTTCTTGTTTTTATTTCGATTTTTAAATAGGGCTTGCGAAAAAACATTTGCCTTTAGCAATTTGTAAATAAGTTTTGTAGTTTTTTTTCGTGCGAAACAATAGCGTAATTTTCAATGGGGTATTCTTTAAGAAGTTCGTATACGTTTGAGTGATTGTTTCAATTGTAGTTATAGGTAATGTCTGCTAAACAAATTATACATTTCCACAAGAAAGAAGCTCACGATCTTAAGTTTAATTACAAACAGATAAATGATTTTTGCATTTTCTTACGGTTGCCTTTATGTTGAGCTAAAAACGGTACTAACTTTTTTACACTTGATTTACATTGTAAGAAATGTAAAATAAAATACAACACTTAAATTTCAGTTTGTTTCTCTTTTCATTTACGTATATTCGTTACGACTTTAGTTTTCATATTTGTAAAAGCTGTGTAAATTCAATTTATACGCACTTGTTCTTGCTGAATTCAGTTCCATTTCATTAAATTTTAAGAATATTTCGCAAATAATTCTAAATAACTTCTGAGCGAGTGTGTGTGTGTATGTGTGTGTAGACAAATCAAAGATCCAACAAAAAGTAGACAATGTAGTGATAATGATTCTCTTTGAGAATCAGCCCTTTTGTAAATAAAATAAAATACATTTGTAAATGTAGCCCGCTGAAAAAATAAAAATCAAACGGTAAGCCAAAATAAATAAAAACACCAGAAATGTTATTTTTGCAATCATTTTTGATATATGCATTTTACTCTTATTTTCATCATTTAATCATCATTCGTACAATGCATTTGTTTTCACTTCTGTATTGTTTAAAATTAAATCATTAATTAAGTAAATGTAATAATAATATAATAATAATAATATAATTAAATATAACGCATACAAATTAAAATACATAAATAAAAGTACATTTAAAAATTATTTATAATTTATTATTTATATCTGTATCTGTATGTGTATGTATATTTATATATATATATGTGTAAGTATGTTTAGGTATACTCGTATGTTTATGGTTTATATGTGTGTGGGTGTGTGTACCTCATACAATATTTGTATATGTATGTGTAAGTGATCGTTATATTCATAGTCAAACATGTGATTTAATTTTCTTGGAAATAATACTACAAATACACACAAAAAGAACAAATTTTAAAACAAACTCCATTCAAAATAGTATATCGTTTTTTTTTCAAAATTAACTTCAATTTCTTTTTCTTTTGCAACGCGTAAAATTAGAAAACAATTCAATTTATTTAAATTAGATTGCTAAGCCTAAGATATACATACATAAACATATACATAAGTAAGTAGTAGGTATTTACTGTTTAGCTTTAATTAGTTATCGTTTTGTTTTTATGTACATTTGTATGCATGCGTACAAACAAAGGTATACACTAGTTTATAAAAACAAAAGCGTTTACTACAACTGACTTGTTTAAGTATAACTAAAAAGAAACTAAAATCTAGCAAAGAATTTTCTGTTTGTTTGTGTTCTGTGTTTTTCCTTTTTTCTGCTTGGTTTTTTTTTTTTGTTTTTTTTTTGTTTTGTTTATTTTCGATTTGTTAATTAAATAATTGTACGCAGCTTCGATTCTGCTTCAGTTTTATCTCTGTGTGCTTTGTTTGCTCTGTGTTCTCAGGGCTGTGCTGCTGTGGGCGGGGCATTTACTAAATTCAAATTAAAACCTAGTTGATGAAAAAATCAAATTGCTTTTGGCCTGTATTCAACCAAAATGTAGCTTACAATTTAGAATCTATTTTGTTTTGGATTGCGCCTAAATTCATGCTTCGAAATATTTGCATTTACAATTGCCTTTTGTAGCTTTTTGAAAGTAAAGATTTGAAATGGGGGATATTAAATTAGCAAGCTTTTGCTGTTGTGTATGTATGGGTGTGTAGGTTCTGTTTCGTTTATTTAACTTAGAGCTAAGCGTTTCATTTTGTTTATGCATAAATATCTTTCTCTGTTTTTGTTGCTTGTTGTAGTTGTTATTTATGTTTAAAGTATACACACATAGTTTCATTTAACAGTGTTATTTGTTGTTGCTTTGCTGCTGTTGCTAGTTGCTGCTACTGCTGCTGCTGCTGTTGATACTGGTGATACTGTTGTTGCGCCTGCCTTTCGATTAGCTAATATCTTCTGTTTTCTTTTCTTTTTGTTTTTGTGTTTAGGATTTTACTACAGTTTTACTTTGCTCTATTACATGACTGATATTGCCACTCGGTTTGTTAGTTACACGGTTGAAAGGTCCTGGCCACTGTTGTCTTATCCTGCTCGGCTCCTCTGCTCTGTTGTAGTATGTAGTTGTAAGTAGTTAAGCTATGATTTTGGCTTTGTCGCTATCAGCGTGCTGCTCAACATCCGTCTGCGCTGCCATCAACTTCCACTTCCACTTCCACTTCCGCTTCCGCTTCGCTCACGCATCAGCGTCGGCTTCGGATTGGGTCCCAGCTATGGCTTCCGCATGCGCGCCGGGTCCGTTGCCTGCGTTGGATTACAAGTGCTGTCCGTAGTATTCAGCGGGCGGGTAGTGCGGGTAGCCTTGGTGGAAGCCCGGATCGCCGGGCGGACGATGCATCATATGCGCCTGGCTGTCCATCATATAGCCCATGGCATCGTGACCATAACCGGAGGGACCTGGATGCGGTGTATAAACTGTTGAAAGTTGCATGGGCAGATAAGAGAAAAAAATGAACATAATTAGAAATTGCGTTCGAAATTAGACAAAGTTATACTAATTGCTATTTCTTTGCTCTGCGCTATTTCATAGTTATGGATATTTTTTTATATATATATTGTCGTAGGAGTCTGGATATTTACCTGCTCGATTCGATTGATCAATCATCGGCTGCACAATTCTTCGCCGCGCATTGATGAACCTGTAAAAGAGACGGAGAAATGCGTTGGGATTTTAGTTTTAGTTTTTAATTAAGCACAACGGTTGAAATTTATGAATTATTTATAAACTATTTCAGTGACGGCTGCTACTGCGACTGCGACTGCAGGGATTTGCAGCACCCTGCTTTATGTGCGTAACTTAGCCATAAACTAAACCAAATCTTACCCAGAGTCACACTTTTTGCTCGGCCAGTCGGCCCACATCAATGGCAGCTGGAGAGTGGGAGAGGGGGAATGGCGAATGGGAAATGGAATGGCCGGCTTTACAAAGCCCAATGCCGACTTTGGTTATGATTGTCGTTTAATAAATGCAATAAGAAATAATAAGCAGGCCGTCGCTGAAGTTGCTGATCCGCTGCGTGAAGGATCAGCGACGAAAAAGCCAAAGAAATGAAATGATTAAAGCAAAAGGCCGCCAGCGACACAGCCCGTTGTTTGGAGTGACAGTCAGTGCCGTGGCTCGGACGATGTTACCCGCCTGACACACACACACACACACACACACCACGGAGAGTAAGAAATGAAAAAAAAACTGCAATAATAACAAGAACAATAATAACAAACGAGTCAGACATTAGGCAAAAACAACAATCAGCTAACTCATTGCAAGTTAGTCGAGGTTAATGAACTGAAGGCTCCCCTGAAATCCTTTTCTTTCATATATACTAGTGGCATATATATGCATAAGGTTTTTCTCTTTGCTCTGTTTTTTTTTTTTTTTTTCAATTTGCAGTTCATTTCTGTTGCTGGCTTTGCTCATTTTGAGGCGGAAATTGTTGCAACGCCCTGAAATCGTTTATCAAAACGACAAAATGGAATTGAGTTCCGTTGCGTTTTTTGAACGTTTCAAGAGACACTGAGAAAGAGGGGTTAGCCGGAGTGGAGAGAGAGAAGCGAATGTGAGACGATGTAAGCTGCAAATCGATTTGGCCGCTGGCTGCTGACTTGATTGGCTGCCTCGTTGCCAAACTGAATAAACAGTGAGTATGTGGCGTGTGGCAGCCAGTTCAGCCTTACCACCTAGCCACCGCCCCCTCTCCCTTATATCGAAGAAAAAGTACAAAAGCAGCACATTTGCAGCGTTATTTATGTACTTACGCCATAATTATAACTTTTTTCCAGCTCTGCAGCTGTAAGTAAGCGTTAATATTTAAAACTTGGCTACAACAAAACTTTTTCGATTACCGCAGTAAGCAGCAAGAAAACTGAACTCTCAAGTCCTGGGCCTGCCTGTGACTGTCCGACTGTGCGACCGTCTCTCACATTTCTTTCTCATTCTTATTGGGTGTTAATGGACTTTTACTCTCTCTCTCCCTCTCATTCTGATTCTCATTCTGTTGGTCATTTGAATTGCTGCTTACGCAGTTACTTTTCTTTCGTACCCCTCAAATTGCGCAAAATAAATACACATTTAGCTGCCGGTGGTGCTCCGCCAAGCAAGCAGCTCGGAGCCCACGGCCATTCCCCATGGATTAGTGCTTTGGCGAAGGTGTCGTCTGCCAGCCCATAAATAACCAAAAGTGTCAACATTTTATTTTGCTATTTTCTGCTAAGGTTTTTGCCTTTTTTTTTCTTTATTTTGGTTCTCTTTTCCCTCGCTCAGTCCCTTCCCATCTCGCTCTGTCTTATCGCTGTTGTCTACGCAGCGTTGCGTGCTTAAGCGAAATGGGCAGGGGTCCTTGCCAGTCCTTGGCAGTCCTGGCTGCTGCTGCTCGTATTTGTTAATTTGCAGTGTGCTTCAGTGAGCGCGAAATTCAATTTAATTGAGCTGAGTGCCTCCGTTAGAGCAGCCACCACTACAGAACTCCAGCCGTCCAGCAGTCCACATCTTCTCCCTACGTGTGCCCCGTGGCAAAGACATTCGAACAACCCACTCCAGGCTCCAAATGCGGCTCACAAATTTTTCGCTAGATTTTATTATGGCCTGTCCCTGCTTAAAAGCATTCCATGCCACAGACATGTTGCCCCAACTGCATAAAAGATTCAGCAACGCTTTTAACTGGCTCTCAAGCTTTTGTAGCAAGACCCCCCTCCCCCCAAAAGCCTCATGCCCCGCCTGCTGATTCCCATTCTGATTCTGGCTGCAACTCGTGCATCTATGTTACAGCTACAGCTTAGAAGCTTGTCTTGTCTTTTGCATTGGTTGCCAGGTGTCAAGTTTTGCAGCATGTCGCATAATGTGCAAAATTTGATGAAGTCGCCTTCAAGCTTTGCATCTCTGTCCAAAAGCCGGGGATAGTCACTAGGAGCTGTGCGCCTGTCGTTGTCCCGTTGCCAGCTATCCAAGCAACATGCCCCATAACTTTATTTGCAACATATTTTGTTTTGCATGGGGCAGGTTCTCAGCTTCTTGGCGTAGGCGCGGCTGCCTTATAAATTTGCCCAACCTGCTTGCTGTAAGATGATAGTTTTGTGTGCGTGCTCTGGTTCTTCTTCTGGTTCTGGTTCTGGTTAAAGTTTTGGTTCCAGTTCAACAGCAAATGGCATAAAGCCTACAACTAATGCTGTTGTAGTTACCAAAGCTGAATCGCACTCACAGCTTGACACAAGATCTCGGCCAGCAACATATGTGACAATTTTTAGTAAGTGATGGGTTGTGTAAGACCTTAAATTTTATATGTGTAAATAACTAGAGGAGTATCTATTACTGAAAGGCGTAAAATTTAAACAACTGCATATTTAACAGACATTTAATCATATATGTAGTTGTCTCTCTATTATTGTAATCAAATATGTATTTCAAATTCGAACTTATTTCTCAATCGAGTCTACTTACCAATTGTTAACTTGCAGTATCGTTAGGCCCGTATCCTGCGCCAACTGTTTTTTTTGGTCCTCGGATGGGTAGGGATGCTGGAAATAAAGAAAGTCAAAGAGAAATCACTTTAAATAAGTGTGCGGACATTTGAATTAACGGTCACAGAGCATTCAAGATTTACAATCTATCAACATGGAGTACGCTTGGCAAGTGGCTCAATCGATCAATCATTGCCAGTTCTGCTATTGGTGCTATATATCTACTATAGTGTATAGAAAAATTTAACCTGTCGTGGCGGCATTGCTGCTGCACTTGAAATGCGCTCCTCCCCCTTTCGAAACTGGCGTTTTATTTATTTTATTATGTTTTATTTTTTTTCTTCTTTTGATTGAATGTTTATCTGAATCTCTGACCAGTGAGTGCAGCCCTTTCCACTGCCTGCATGGAAGCGCGCGCTTATCAGCGCCACTCAAAATGTCCTCAATTTTGTCGGTCTGGGCCAACTGCAGCGCGTTTTTGGTAGCGCCAAATAGGCAAACAAAGGCCCGGGCCCGCGCCCGTGCTGTGAGTGGGGCACGAATGGGGGGTGGGGACTGCCGCTGGCCGCTACTCCTCATAAATCTTGCAGCAGGCGCGCCGCCACAGTGGCGTCAGTGAGCAAACAATGCAAGTGGGTGTGCAGGAGTAGGTGGCAGGGGCAACGGCGGTCGGAGTCGCGATTCCCACTCCAGTGGCTAATCTAATCGGCTGACAGGGCTGGCGTTTATTACAATTTGGTATTTGTTTTGGTTGTTGTCGCTGCTGATTTCTAATATTGACTCAACGGTTGCCCGCTGAAAAGAGATCTTGCAGCTAGTTTGAAGTTGCAGCTCGCCACACACCTGGACTAACTTAAATCCGTGGAGCTGCCGGAAATGACTGTCAATCTTTTGGCTTTGCAATTGGAATTGAAATTGGAATTGAAATTGGGATTGAGATTGGCTTCGGTTCGGGTTACGTTTGAGCCTTTGTTTAGCTCGATCCTTTGGCGCATGCGTCGCGCTGTCTTTGTTTAACCCTTCTTTTTTTATTTGTGGATGCGAGTACATTTCCGGCAGCTGTGGGCGTTTCAATTTTGGCACTCGTCGGCAAAAGGACACTGCCTCAATTTCAACAGTCCCGCCGCCGCCGCTTTGTCGTTTCTGTATTGTGATTTTGCGGTTGCTGGCAATTGAACTTTTGAGCTATGTACTCTCGCAGTTGTCTGCACATGCAATTTGCCGTACACACAGGAAGCAATTGTTGTGCTGCTGCTGCACTGAAATTTACCGTTTTCTTAGCCACACACACACACACACACACCCGCCCACCTACCGACCACTGTCCCAGAATATATGGACTGTCACTTATATACAGATGTATATATACAATTATATGTATCTTAACTTATATATCCACATATATATATATATATTTATACATATATTGCACATTGTTGTCGGTTGTAGATTGTGCATTCAGTATTCAATATGCAAGTGCTCAAGTGCCAGGAATTTCGAATTCCATTCGAAATGTGCAACGCTGCACATCCTTGTCGCTTGTCTTGCCATCCTCTGTCTGTCCGTTTGGGTCGCATGTCCTGCGTTATGTCTGTAATGCAATTTAGTTGCCTTGTTGTCCTTGCCGTGCACACCCATTTTAGCCTGTCACCTGCCCCCAGCCTCCTGCCGCCACTCCGCTGACTCCTTAAATGCATTTGCCTTATTGTTTGTGTTTAATAAATTTTGCGTGTTGTCTTGTTGTAGATATTGTGTATGCGTCTATCTCTGTGTGCGTGTGTCCGTGTTGGCTGCCCGGCAGCAATATTTGTTTGCTGTCTTGCACAGGCCAAGTGGCACGCCTACCTCCAACCCGCTCAGAGTTCAAGTCCTGACAATAGCCAATACGAAAACTAGTATATGAAATTTGTGTATTGACAAATAAACGTAGATGTCCATGTAAATACAATGGACATGCCAATGGCCATGTAGCCGCCACCTCCCTGCTGCTGCTGCTGCTGCTGCTGCACCTCGTTTAGGGGTATAAAATGCTCAAGAAGTCAAAAGGCATAAATTACAAGCAGGTAAATTAAAATGGAATTTATAGCATACTTTGTGGCGCTCATCTATTTAGAGAAATGCTTTTACCCATGTGCATATGCGCTCCATCCGCCCCTGGCTTGTTGGCTGAGGTTGACATTATAGCCAAGACAGCCAGTTGTTATTCACAGGGCAGTTGCAGAAATAACTGCACACTGCTACCTACACTTTCTGAGACCTTTCTCAGTGCTCTCCCCAGATACCGGTTCAGGTTCGGGTTCATTATCGGCCTGTCTGTGGCTTATCAAAAGCGCATTAATGGCTGTCGCGCAGCTTTCATTGCGACGCCTACTGAAGCAGCTGTTGGAGTCGATTCTATCAGCAGCTCTGCAGTGGCGCACCAATTACGCTAATGTAAGCAATTATGCATTTCGCACAACACACACAACTATCGACAGACAGAACGACGCGCACTCTAACCAAGCAGGCGAGTGCAAACATGTCAAGTGAAACAAAGTCCATTTGGTTTATTAATTTACCATACGACAAAATAATTAATTACTGTCACGCCTTTAAGTTGCTTTTGCCATGTCGCCACACACACCCTCCCTCCCTCCCTCCGGTTATGTCTTCGTTTCCCCTTTGCCTTCATTCGAGTGCCACTGTTTTTGCTTTTGTCTAGTCGCTTAACTCGCTCCACTTTTTCCACATATTTTCGCTCGTGTTGTGTTTATTTAAACTTGGCAAATGAATTTAAAACAATCAGCACAGACACACACACACACCCATGTGTATATGTATATCCCCTCGGCTCTCCCCTCAAGTGACGTCGACAAGTGCCAAGGCAACCTCAGGCATAGGCCTGTGTCTCGGTTGTGGCCTGCAGCTATCTTGCTATCTCGCTCTCTGTCGCTCTCCCACTGCTCCCTGGCCACATGATGTCAACATGACTGCAGTGCCGTGACACATGGCACAACAAGCCCAAGACGTCGGCTCCGGCTCTGGCTCTGCCTCTGCCTCTGGCTTTGGCTTTGGTTGCGGCTGCGGCTATGGCTCGGTAATGCACACGTACAACCAGCCAGTGACGCCGCCGCCATTAACAACGCCAAATGCGACGCCATTTGTGAAACAAGCTGCAACACTAGCAACAGCAACAGCAACAACAACAGCAACAGCAACAACAACAGCAGCAACTGCAAATTGCTGCGGCGTCGGCGGCGGTGAAAATTGCATAGCGATGTCAGCAGCGACGACGACGTCGGCCTCTGGCAGCCATTATGAAGATTTTTTTCCAGTTGCACTACATGTCTAAACAGAGCCAAATGAGTGTTTCCACTTCAGTGGAAAGCCAGATGGAGCCAGGGTCGGGAGAGGGGTAGAGCATAGAAGCAGGCACATTTGCACTAATCACAACTTTGTCCTCATCCTCGTCATCATGTTGGGGCAACACATAAAAAAAATAATAATTTGCAACAATCGCGAGTTGGGCAGGAGGCAAACACAAAGCTATAAAGATGCCCTAAAGCCATTCTGTGTATGTGTGTGTGTATGTGTGGAAAGGGTCAAGAAACTGGCAAAGGTGGGTCCTTGGAGGGGGGGTGGCTGGCGTTAAATTGTGCAAGTGCCACACTTTTATCAGCTGCGACTTTCCCCCCAGGCGTGTCAGAGTGCAATGGCTTTTCTGTACATCGAATAACAGCTCGTTGAGGAGGCATGCGCCAATCCATCGTCATTAGTTGCTGTAGCGCATCTTGAGTTCGTCTTCGCCCACAACGGTATTGCCACACATGCCACACACTAAGCGCCGCCGCTGTCGTCGCTGTGGGCTGCAACATGTAACATGAACGCTGACAACAATGCAACAAACGCTCCCCGCGCTGCGCACCTCTCATCGTTTACCGTTTTGGCCATTTTGCGCGTTTTTTTTCGGGGGTTGCTTTGCAGTGTGGTAACTGCAATTGCAACGGACCGACAACAACAACAACAACAAGAACAGCAACGTAAACTGAATCGCAAAGCTGAAGCCGCCAAGCGTCAGGCGACGTCAGACGGCAGACGGCGCCCGACGGCCAAAAGAAAATTGCGCAGCGCACAGTTGGAAAGGGACATGGGAGCTGGCATATGTGACTGGGACCGGGACCGGGACCGGAACCGGGACCGACTCAGGGACCTGGGACTGGGCACATGTGGCAGCGAGTAGGCGGAGCACGCGAAATGAAACTTTTTGCCCGTTGTTACCCGTTGCCTTAGCTGTTGTTGCCCGTTGCCTGTCTGCAGTGCGCGCCAAATGTAAACAAAATATTCGCGCGCCTGCCATAATTATGGCAACAACAGCAACAGCAACAACTACAGCAACTACATGCATGCAGCAAGCAGCAACAACAACAAAGCAGCCATGCATTGCATTGGTCCCGTTCCCCCTCAACCGTTGTGTGGATGGCTGCCCGCCTTTTGTTTTTGGTTGGCCAGCCAATGCGCTTAACCCAGGCCCCGTCCCAACCCCAGTCGCGGTGCCCATCGCCAGTCCCGGTTCCCCTTCAGACTGCAGTGCACTTCATTAGCACCATCGTCATCGTCGTCTTATTTGGGGTCTGGTTTTTAACGACTTTAGCAACGCCACCGTCGCCATCGTCGCCTTCGTCGCCATCGTCGCCATCGTTGCCATAGTCAACGACGCCATCCACGTCGCGCATGTCGGCAATGGCTGCGACTCTTGCTGTGCCCGTCATGGCTTTGGTTTGACGAACTGGCATCGAGTTTCACTTGGCTGCCAATGTCTGGAAAACTGTTAATTATGCCAATGGAAATCGGGTGATAAATCAAATTGGCGAGCATTGCATTTGCATTATCTAAATGCGACTTTGAATACAAAATTTAAGTTCGAACAAAAACAATTTCCCTAATGTGCCCAAACCGTTAATAGCATTAAGCCAGCAGCAGCAGCAGCAACAAAAAATCAGTCAAGGATATATGCAGGCGCCCGCCGGAGGCTGTGAAAGCCGAGCCGCAGTCGGCAGTCGGCAGTCGGCGACGCCTTAGCCGGGTAAACATGAGTGATGCGCTGATTTAAACGGCAATCCATCAATGTCAGAGGGTGGGCGCTACTTAGTGGGGGGTGGTGGGTAATGCCCCTGCCAGTGGGGGTGGCGAATCAGCTATCAGCTATTTTAAAACTGCGCCAGCAAAACACTAGACTCTGAACCAGAGCAGATAAACATTCCAGCAGCAGCTTCAACTTTAATTTCCGATTTGTTTGCTTATCGCCTGCGTCTGCCCTTCGGGTTCTGTCTTGGGTGCTGGTCACTGCAGACGCCTAGTCGTTAGCCATACACTAACTCACACCACACACACACACACACACACACACTTTTACAAAATTCCATTAAGATTTTTATCATTTTACATACGCAGCAGCCGCAAACGAAGGGCAAATGTGGCTAATGGCCGAAATGTAGCGCAGCAGTTTGAACTTCCTTAACAGCCGCTTGACCGTAGCGCATAAAATCTTATAGTTTTATTTTTGTTTGGTTTTTCGTTTTCCTTCTCAGAGTCAACCCTTGCACTCCGCTCAAACGCTTTTCTTTTACGTATCCTGCATCCTTCTGCTTAACATAAAGTGGCGCATAAAAAATCTGTTTATTTGTATTACACATCCGCCTTGCCGGACTTTCCGGTCTGAACTTTGATTTGGCTGACCAGGTTTCTGTTGAATAGTTTAGTTTCTCGGCTTTGGCAATTTGTTTTTAGTATCGCATTTTGGGACAGTCCGAATGCCATTTATCTGAGCACTCTGATGGCTCAAATGGAAATCTAATTGGACGCGATGACCGAGCAATAAGCCATTCCATGGACTGCATTGAAATCCAAATTGGGAACCTGGCCTAAATGGTTACTTAAGCGTTCCGTTGCGGTTGTGGGATTTGTTCAGTCCGTTCCCCTCGGCCTTTGATAAGCATGCGGATAACTTTATAGACTTGTTTTTACTGCGCAGTTGAGACGAGTAAGTATATGTATGTGGAATTAAGTTAAGAGAGAGCTGCCCATTCGACAGCCGGCACAGACAGATCATCAATTTCCAGTTTGCACATCTCATTATCTTATCTCTTATCTCTGGCTACCTATTTGCATTGCTCCACTACTTCAATTAGCGTTTCCAGTAGCTCGTGTGGCCACGCCCACTGGCAAGGTAATCTTATCGGGGGCAGCATGGCAGAAGCTGGCAAAAACCAAATATGGGACTACTAAGCGCTTATCACAGACTAATAACAAAGGGGGCTTCGCCCGTCCGTTTGGGTTTTAGCTAATGTAACTGGTCGCAGCGATTCAGATTGCGATAAGATGTTAAACGGTCTAAAGGGGTGTTTGGGTCTGTGATTGGTGCAGGTGAATTTCGTTTTTTTTTTCTTTGGGTTTTGATTTTGATTGGACTTACCGTTAAATGCTGAAACAGCCACGCTCTCAATATGTTTGTTGCTACTTTTGGGAAAATGCCACGTTTCTTTTGGTTCTTTTTGCCGCTCGCGTCATCGTCCTCCTCGCCGGTGCCCTCGCCGCTGCCTATGCTGGCGTTGCTGGCATCACCTGTGTGAAAAGAGAAAGAAAGATTCCAGTCAGTTCAACCAGTCGACTTTTCGAGTACAACTTGTGTCAATATTGCCACAGCACTAGGCGGCATCATTGCGCCGACCACAACTCACAATTGTGTTTGCTCATTTTGGCCAAATGCTGTTGTTGTCTTGGCTGCTGCTGCCACTGCTGCTGTTCTGGTTTATGTGTATGTTTGTCAAGTGAGCATAAAATAACTTTACTCGACTCGGGTGGACTCGGCCAGCCTGCTGCTTAAACATAATGATAATCATATGGATGACATTGTTTGTGGCTGCCGTTCAAGACAAGCCAGGTCAGTCCTAGTTCCCCCAGCCCTCCTCCCTTCCTCTGACTCTCATTTTGTCTGTCTCGCATGTTGTGGTTTATAAACAAAATTAATATTTGTCATACGCAGTCTTTGGCTTTGGCTTTGCCTCTGTGCTTTTGGTAATGTTCGTGCATAATTTTTGGTTAATTTAAATTTTCTAGGGCTTTTATCTTTTGTTTGCTTGGGAACACCACCACCACCACCATCACCGCCAACTCCCACTCTCAGCATTTCCGCTCGGCGTTTGTTTTCCTTTTTGCCTCAGTCCCATCATCATCGTCATCGTCATCATCATCATACCAGCAGCAGCAACATCATATGATTTTGTATATTTTTGTTTAATATTAAGTATGTTATTTGTGTGTTTACTTAAAGTTTTAGTTACACTTAAGTAACTCAAATGCCTTCTTTGCCTCAAACAGGAAGCCCAAATGGCTGCGCACATGCAAACAAAATAAACCAGGTCCACATACCCTATCTACAGTCCATGGCTCATATGATCTACATAGCCCAACGTGGCCGCATTGCCGCCTGGCCCAATATTGCATAATTTCACGCTCCGACCCCGCCTCGGACCGAGTGTGCCAAAACAAATATTTCTCAACACCAAACATAGTGCGTCTATGAATGTCTAACTTGGAAGCTATGACAGCGAGTTCCTCTCCCTGGTTGCTTCATAAATTTTCCATGCTTTATCTTTCGCACAACACCTTTGCTTCTTTGTTGCTTTCCCTTTCCATTTGCTTCACCTGTTTTGCCCGCTGGCTTTTCATTAATTTTTCAGTTAACTCATTCATTAATTTTCAACAGCACTGAAAAATTCACAGTAGCACATGCCTAAAACACACACTTTCACAAACACAAACACACACACAGGCAGACACATATACAATCATGGTGGCAGACTTCACGCCATTTTGCGTAAACCGGAAGTTCGTTTTGATTAATTTAGTCGCCGATGGAGACGTTCGTTGAGTGGTCGACTGACGACCAACCGTGTGGTTGATTTTCTAAACATGACCATAAAACAAAAGCTGATGGCAAACAACATTAAACAGAGCCAACCAGAACATTGAATGCCCTAAATAAGAAGAACTAAAGAAAATTTAAATAAACAAAGAATACATGTATTATAAAAAGTTTAACCCGCTGTTAAATATATGACAAAATAATGTATTTTACATTTGACAGCACCAAACAATTTAATTAAAACATACAATCAAAACGAATTGACAGTCAAATGTAAAATCTACTAATCTTTGTCCTGCCAATTATATTTTGTCAAAATTAAACCACTATGTCAAAACCAACAACTTATTTAATAGGCATCAAGAATGATTCTGTTTGCTGTTCCATTTGCATGATTAGGTTGAGTCATAAAGCTGGCATACCCTTATCCGGAAAAACGGACAAGTGTATGCATTAAAAGTTGTAAAATTAATTTACCAGAAACAAACGAAAAACAAAAAATGAAATCAAGTCAAAACAAAAGAATCTCCCAAATGGCGCACTTGTTGGTCATTTTGCTGGGCCGTGCTTTCTACTAAGCTTCGTGGAGCGGTCCGCATAATTTAGCAATTATGGAAATGCGTGATTGTTGTGGTGGTATTTGGCTCTGACCAGTCAGAGACGCTGACGCAAACAGTCGGCAGAGCTGGAGTCCATTATGGATGCAGTTGCTCTTCGGGCCTCGGCCTTCTTATCGGGCTGGTCACGGCAGGGCAGGGCAGGGCAGGGCAGTGCAGGGCAGGGCGGCGAGCTGCACTTTAGCCAGGGCGCATTGAGCAACTAGCTGCTGGCACTTAACAACTTCATTAAAAGTTGTTTATGATCCTCGAAATTGATTATTCCACTCATACGTAAAGCGTCCCCAGACGCAGACGCGGACGGAGATGGAGACGGAGACGGAGACCAAGACGCAGAACGAGACGCAGGCAGCGGCGGCATCGTTCGCGGAGCACTCAAATCGCGCCGGGCGCGCGCTTAAGAAAACATGAAATTGATTAATGCATTTGGCTGCAGCAACATTGAGGAGCCACATCCAGATACTGAGGTGGGGAGCTGATGCTGGGGCGGAACGCTGGTGCCGGCGGTATCTGCTGCTGATATGTAAATTCCTTCAAGTGAATTGCACTTTGCGCCAAAGACTCTCGACTCTCGACTCTCGACTCTCCACTCTCGACTCTCGAATCGAAGTCATTTCTTTGGCTGTGTGCTCCAATTTTACATTCATTTCATGGCAGGGATCTGGCAAACCAAAACACACAATTAATCTTTGCCCATAGCCGCGTTAATGTTGCTTTTTCTGTAGTTGTTGCTGTTGTTGTTTTATTTGCTGTTGCTGTTGCTGTTGCGGCTGCTGCTTATTATTGTTATAATAACGATGTGCAAAAGCACTTGTGGCACTTGAGGGGCACACTCGTGTAACAGAGGTTGGGGCAGTTCGGCGTTGGTCGGCATCTGGATTGGGGAACTGGTCTTTCAAAGTGCTTTTTGTTGTAGTACTCACTCTGCGGGACGATAAGGCGGTGCGTATTTTTTAATTGAATTGTTAAGCGCAGCGCAAAACTTAATTAATTTTCACTATAACTTTGGCGACTTTATGGTAGCGTCCATCGCCCCGACTCCAACCCATCTCACACCCTCGCTATAAGTTTCTGTTGGGCAAATAAATTCGAAACCGTCGCAATTTTCGTTGCCATTACTCGCTGCGGGTGGGTAATAGGCGACGGGCGGACAACGGGAATTGGGGGCTCTTGGGTGGCGCTATAACAAGCATTTTTATTTATTATTGGCTTAAAGCGCCGGCGACGGGCAACAGCAGGACGAAGTACAAAGGATGCAGGAGCCACTGCGTCTTTGGCGCAAACATACTGACAGACAGACAGACGTATGTTGTTATTATTGCATAGCAAAGCCCCGCTCGCTTCTTCTTCCCCAACCCACTTAACACAAAAAAAAAGAAATGTTTAGCTACAGTTGCCATTGGCTGGCTAGTTAGTTGGTTTGCCCTGCTTGCCACATTTTTTCTACAATTGCGCAAAATTCCAATTTGCAGTAAATTTTGCGATTTTTCCTTTATACGGACATACAAAACATTTTTAGTTTCCTGCTGGCTTTTCTTACCCACACAGAGAAACTGAGAGAGAGAAAGAGACACACACATATAGTCAAGGCACGAGCCATCCAGAACCGAGGCAACCCACTGGCAAACCACCCACGCTCAGATGTCGCCCCACCAACGGAGTCGGAGTCAGAGTCGGAGACGTAGTAGGATCCAACGCAGCAGCTGCACTGGCAACATTTGCAAGCTGAACGAGAAGTCTGACTTGACAGAGTTGCATGTTGACTACTTATAAATATTGTAAATAGACTTAATGGAAGACTCTTGACCATTTACCAAAACACTCGATATGTCTGCTATTGCTGCGTTTTAACGGATTCAACAAAGATTTTAACCAAAGTTTCAGTCATTTAGGAATATTGTTCATTATATTTCTATATTACACTTTTTATTTATTATTCAAGAGAATTCTAATAAATAGTAAAAGCTTTCCTCTATAAAAATGTTGGTAGTAAGGATGATTTACCACTTGTTTACACAAGTTAAAAATAAAAATCAAATATTGCATAATGTGAACAAGGCTAACAAAACCGATGGTTATAATTTATAGAAATAATATGCTATAAATGCATTTATAAATTTCAATAACAAAATGCACTTTTCTAAACTGTTCGTCATGGCAAAGAAAACAAACAAATTGCTTTTCAAATAGACAACCGAACAATAAAGAGAAAATACTGAAGAAAAAAATGTGTGTTTTCATTCTTTGGGCCAAAAACGCGTAGCCAAATATACGAAACAACGAGCACTTGACTCGGAACAGTGGGACTAGGCGGGGGCTATGGGTGGGTGCCCCCAGAAGAAGAAGCAGCTAGAGCGAACCGAGGCAGGTCGTAGCACACAAACCAACAAGCAAGCAGTTTTCAATTAGTTTTTAAATAAACTTTTTTCCTAGCTGCTTCACACAAAATGAAAACCAAACGCCCAAACGTCCATTTTCACGC
>SCDS01000755.1:24479-77926 GCA_004149465.1 Drosophila nigromelanica
TGTGTGTGTGTGCGTGTGTGTGTGTGCATGTGTCTATGTACAAGTTTTCATTTAAAACAATTTTTGCGCCTTCGACTTGGGGCATTTGTTTATACAAAATCATGCCAATCGTCTGTCAATCATTTTCCAATGGGCACAACGCCTGAGTACCTACCGTACAGTGAGCACTGAACATGGCGGAAATCTGTTTAAGCTCACAGAGCAACCTGCAGAGACTCGGGCCAAGTCTTTCGAGTGCGAATGCGAGGTCGCATCTATGGGGTTGGGCCGGCCAACTAATTGAGTTTTGCTTTTAATAATAATAAACACCAGCTAGAAGCTAGCAGCTACGAGAAGCAACAGCAGCAGCAGCAGCAACAAGCAATTGACTTGCGGCTTTCAAGAGACGTGCCACGTTGTGAGATGAGCTCGCAACTTGAGGCATTTACCTAATTGAATTCAAAACATGTCAAGAGAAATCAGCAACGCCCTGGGTGGCATCCTGGCAGTGGGCTGACTGTTTTGTCACACGGCCACAAGAGCTGCAGCCAGCTCGAGAAATGCAAACACTTGAGCGCCGTGTTCCCTCCCCATCCCACACGCCCCCGCCCCCACCACGCCTCGAGTGTGGCCAAGAAGCCGTGCTTCAGCTGAGCCTCGAGCTTGGCCACTTGAGTCTGCGAGCGGCGGGCAACTCACGCATGACAAAAGCTTTAAAAAGGGGCGTCTTCTTCTTCGTCATCGTCATCGTCATTGTTATTGTTGTTGTTGCTGCCTTTGAAGTGGGTGGCTAAACAACAACAAACACTTATGTCGGCTATCCAAGTGAGACCTCCAAGGTGTTGCTGCTGCTGTTGGTCCGATCTCACTTATTAGCCAACCCAAGCAACACTCGCACACACACACGCACACACACACACACACAAACAGTGATTGTGACTTTGTAATGATTTATACGCCTGCGCCGCTTTAAGCCAAGCGCATTTATTGCTTATGAAAACTTTATTGAATATTCCGGGAGTGATAAACATCGGCAATTAATTTTCCAGCACTTCGCTCGCTCGTGGATTTGTCGCACATCTCCGAGGCTCAAGAGTCAAGTCAAGTGGGCCAAGCGCCACTGGCTGACAATTATGAAAAGCTATTACTTTTATACGATCGGCAAATTAATAAAGCTTAAAGTGTTTGCCATATGACTTAATTAAATGTTGAAAAATTGCACGGCGCCTGAATAATTGATGGGCAATGTTTTTATTACTTGTTGTTGTTGTTGTCTTTCAGCTTTTTATGTTTTTACAATGCGGCGTCTTCCAATTGCATAGCGCATAAGCAAATTGATGAGACTCATCGGCTTGAAGACTTTAAACAGGTCGACATGTGGCTATGTCAGATGAATTAAGGTAAGCCCACATGTCTTGATAATATGCATAATATATAATATTGTGTACAAAACTATGGGAGATATCGATTTTCAACGCTTACATGCCCGACAGTGGGCGTGGCCAAACAATTTCAACACTATCTGTAGCGGATATCTATTAAAAATAAATGCAAAAATACATTGAATACCTTAAAAAGTAACTTATATTTTACTTTCTGTAAATAATTTCCATCATTCGCGTTGATTTCGCTTCCCAGGCTCCCCCATTTACCGTGGATTTTTAGGGATGGCTTTTCACTTGCAGAACTCCATTATTTTTCATAAGCAATTTAACATCGAGCACTTAAATGTGCCCAATTTCCCTAACGATTTTCATGTGCGAAAAACGGCAAATTATGTGAGGCCCCAAAATGATGATGGATCACCAATCGCGCAACGCCATAAAACGGCAACAAGTCAATAAGAACAACAGCCGCAGAGGTTTATCCAACTCTGGCATATGGCAGGCACACACACACACACACACATACGCACACACCTCAAAGTCAATAGCAATATTTGCAGCCATTTTTTGCGCTTCCCAGGCCCAAAGAGGAGGCACAAAATATAAAAAGAACGAAACGTTTTGAGGTATTAACACAAAAGCGGCTTTGGCTTTTGGCTTGACCAGTTTGCCAGTGCCTGCATATGCTATAGACATGAATGTATAGATATGTACCTATATAGATGTACGTATCTGTGCTTTTTTTTATGGCGGATTTGTGTGATCCGCTGCAATATTTTGAGTCGGCCTGTGGCGGCAGCGGCGTCAGTTGCATTGTTTTGCCGTCACAAAATATAATAATAAAAATAATAATAATAATGCTGGCCGGAGAGCTTGTTGTTGTTGCTTTTGCTTCTGCGGGATGCTGCAACATGTTCATGCCTCATTATTTTTATACGGATTTTTGCGGTCCGTTGAGATTGGTCGGTCGCCTTGGACTTTTGGCATCGGTTCTCAGGCTGCTGTTGTTGCTGCTGACGCTTGTAAACTTTTTTGCGCTTAAAAAATCTACACAAAAAAAGCCAACTGCAACAAAACACACAAAAAAAAACCCGCCCAAAGTGCTCAAAAGTTTATTAAAATTCCAAGCGTAAATGGCAACAATGAAAAATAAAAAAAAACACAGAAAAAATCCAAAGCCAACACATGTTTTCACGCCTACCCACAAAAAAAAAAAACAACAACAACAAAAACAAAAATAAAGAAAACTAAAAAGAAACAGTCAAAAGCTGTCAGAGCAACCGCCTTATATGCAGATTAGCCATATGTGGTGTACAGTATCCGTCTCTTTCCATGTTTTAGCCCCTATCTTTCTCTTTTTCTCTCATGGCACATGCAAAATCAAATTATTCAAATTCAATTATTGTCAATTTTATTTATTATTAATGCGCATAATTGTCAAATTTGCGATATTTATGAACGCAGTTAAAGCATCACATGTGCACATGTATAAAAATATATACAAAAAAGTTATACAGATGGACATTTGGCTGGTTGATACACACGCACACACACACACACACACACATTTGCACACACAACACGAATTTGCGATGCAGTTTCTTCTCCTGGGCGACGCTCACGGACTTTATGCAAATCCACAGACGACGTCTGGACAAGATTTTTGTGCGCTTTGCGCTCAATCCGCACGAATTTATGAGACATGTTGAAATGCATCTCACCTTGATTATGGGGCCGGACCGTGGTGCCACCAAAGACGTGCTGCCTGACTTCTAGCTCCTGGCCCGCCGCACCCTTCGACCCAGGCTCAGTCACATATGATGATGTGCGTCTTACAGGCATGAAGATTAATGGCAACGCGTTTAATTTGTTTTTGGGTGTTCTTTCGGTCTCCTCGACGGGACTGAGCCTAAGCCTTAGACTCAAACTCAAGCTCAAACTGAAACCTAAACTGGGACTGAGACTGAGACGGATACAGATACGGATACGAAGACCGACGCGCAGAGAGTATGCATATTTTTTATGCACATGCAGTCGTGTAGTGTAATTCACTCACATTGACACTTCACCTGAGAAGGAATATCAGAAAGACGGAGTACGGGACACAGGAAAAAAGATGTTGGTCTGCTTATAGACGTGATCGCCGACATGGCGTCTAGCTGCCTATATCAAAGGTATTGCCCGAAAGCTTGGTTTAAAAAGAAAAAATCAAAACAGAAAAGAAGCGATATTTTTGGTTAAAAATAAAATACTCCCTAAGTGTACAAGTAAACAATTCAAATAAAAGATAATTGAATAAAAGATTAACTTATCTCTTACATTATCCCCATTTAAATCGCAGCATATTTTTGTGATATATTCGTTGCAATAGCACCAAAATTACTTCTTTCGTCCTATTCATCGGCTGCAAGTCAGGTCTATGACACGCCATTCTAACCCAAGGCCTGTTATTTTGGGCGTTTTTTATATTGCTTTTATATTATTATATTCAACATGATATTAAGCAATTCATAAGCGTGTAATTTCGTTTAGCACAACAAAAATAAAAAATAAATGTCTGTCGTTGATTTTTGACATCCAAATTGCAGCAGACAAAAGTCAAGGCGGGCCCCACCGAACAACGAACACACAAGCCAAGGCCCATACCAGACCAGACCAAGCCAGAACAGAGCAGCAAGACATTGCGGCGATTGTAGTTGTTGTTGCTGCTGCTGCTTTTTTTAATAACACACTGAAAATGCTTTTTAACAGCATGGAAATTATAACGCATCAGTCACGACAGCGAAGACAACAACAATGGTCCCCCCTCTTGGCTCTTGAAATGCCCCACTCTGCCGTCAATCCCTCTCTATCTATCTATCCCTTTCTTTCTCTCTGCCCGTGAAAACCTTTCAACAGATAATTGCAAAAAAATCCAAACGTTTTGCCATTTTTCGCGCTGCGCTTGGCGGCCATGTTGCGGGTAAAAGAAAACTATGTAGAACGACTCAAGAAAAATGAAAATAGGCTGCAAAAGTTTGGTGCAACAACAAAATAGTTTATTAAGAAAGGAAATGAGGCAGTCAGTAGCAGAAAAAAAAAGAAAAAAATAAACCAGACACAATCCAAACAAAACAGAAAAATAAATCTTTAAAAATATCAGTTTTTCGACATTATAATATGCAAATTACAGTTAATAACATGAACCAGCCGCTGCATAAATTAACAGAAAACAAAATAAAAGATTAAAAAAAAAACTATACAGATGAAAGACACATGAGAATATTTAACAAAAATCAATGACCTGCCTAGTTAGAAGTCTCGAGCACTCGGCGACTGCTCAGCAACTGTCTAATAATAATGAAATATTTCCTAAAAAGATGCCCCAAACTCTCAGCCACAAAGGCTTTCTAAGACATGGTTGTCAATGTGGCTGTGGCTGTTGTTGTTATTGCTGTTGTTGCTGTTGTTATTTATGTTGCTCGATGCGGCCATACTAATTTTGAATTTAAATCTTTCGCTGTGACCTTTCATGCCTACCAACCATATCGAGACATATGTACATATGTAGATATATATTTATTTATATATATTTGAGTGTATTTTTCTTAATTTCGAAAGCGTATTAAATTACACACACTCAAGCACACACACACACAAAGACGATGCACGCTCCTCAACGGTTCTGTAGCTGCCAGCGCCCCCGCCCCCGCCGCAGAGTTGAAACAAGAATTTCAAGTATGTTTAACCCAAAACACAACACAACACAACACAGAACCGAATCGAACAGAGTAACCGAAACGCTGGCCTCGGTTCTGTTATTCTGGGTCTCAGTCTCAGTCTCGGTCCTCAGTCTCAGTCTCGGCCTCAGTCTTGTGCTTGTTCTTATTTCTTGTTGGTCTCCCTGGCATGCCCAGGGCCGGGGCTTAAAGTATTTCACAGGAAATCTTCGGAAACGAAACCCAAGCAACAATATGTTCTACACATTTCTTATTTCTTTCTTTTTTTCTCATTTCTGTGCTGCTCGCTCCGTTTGCTGCGTTGTGTGAGAAATCGAAATCCCAAAAACTAAATCCCTATAATGCCTTTAAGGGGGGCAGAGACTGGCAGGCAAAGACCCGAACACACACCACACACACATACACACAGATCTCACTCACGCACGGCTACATTTTGAAATGTGTGTGTTTCGGTATTTTATATATATTTACTTTTTTCTTTCTGCTTCACGTCCCCCCAGAGTCAGAGTCAGAGTCAGAAGGGCCCGAGCGTGCGCACAGTCTATAATAATGATAAGATGGCTCTTAATCAGAAAATTTATATGGCCCCAGCATTTAGTTGTTGTTCCAGCCTTTGCTCGCTGGCTGCTGCTGCTGCTGCTGATGCTGATGATGGGTTATGCCCGTTTATAATTATGGGTCCTGTCAAATGCTAAATGAAGGGCGCATCAAAAGGCAGCCAGCAAGTCACAAGCCATACAATTTTCAGTTTAGAGAGCGTTACGCTATGTTGCAGCTTGTTCTTGTTGTTGTTCGGTTGTTGTTCTTGGTTGTCGGTTGGCTGTTCAAGATCGTACTTTTGGCCATTTTGCAACAGCTGGGCGTGAGTCAGGACAGGGCGTTTTCATTGGTGGATACCCGTTCAAGTCGATATATACATATATTTATATGAAATGTTTTAAAGAGAAAGCTTACCGCTTGCACTCGTTCCGAAATTGTCTGCAATGAAAAAAAGGAGAGAGGTTAGTTAAGAATTCACATTAAAAAATATTTAATTTTTTGTCTGATAAACTACATACTGAAATCTTAACGCCCACCTTTCACTCTAATTTAATTAACGCCACTAGCAACAAAATACTACAAACTTGGCCCGAATACACAAATGAATTATCTTCCTCAACGAGTTCAATTCGCTGGCATTCAAAAATTTCTCAGACCTCAAAAGCTCGAACCACAATAAATCTTTTCATATTTTTTGTGACCCAGGCTCGAATCACAGCTCGTCTGCCGACTAACCAAAAAATAAAAAATAAAAAAATATATAATAAAAATGAAAAAACAAATGTTTAAAATTTTCGTGCAGACTTTGACCGCAGAATGTTTTTGTTGTGGCTCTTGTTGTTGTTGTTGTTACTGCTGCTGCTGCTATAAAAATATGATATATATTCACACACTCGCACACGCATTGTGCAACGGAGCAGAGGGGGCCCCGGCAATCAATCAAAAAACTATGGAACCTCCGGAATCAGCCCGAAGTGTGAACCAAAAATATTTGGAGCAAATCAAATGCAGCAAATCGGAATACAAAAAAAAAAAAAAATAATAATAAATAAATAACAAAAGATAAAAATAAAACAAAGGCTACTCCTTTAAGCCACATACATATACGAAATTAAATTTTTTGCTTGGCTCAAATTTTTATATTCAACATTTGTTTTTGCTGCATTTTCACACGCAAATCAAATTTGTGTTGGTTTTTATAGTTTTGCTCTGGTTTATGTAAGGCTTATAATCATTTTAAGCCCGGGGCATTATGCAAATTTGAAGCGAGGTTACCCAAATCCAGAGTCAATCTTATATCTCATCTGCTATTCGGTTGTTCTCGTATTTTCGTTTCTTTCTGTTTTTCAGTTAAGCTCGCATAAAATATTCGTGCAGCTTTAGAATTAACCTTAACGAGACCATTGGCCATTTGCCATTTGCCATTCCTTGTATTCTTTATGGCCCCAGAGGCCAGAAGCAGGCACCTAGGCGGTCACAGTCCAAGGGCTCGAACTATGCGCTCGGAAATGCCAGATTCGAGAGAGAAGGAGAGAGAACGAGAGAGGGACAACACTCACATTTCATACATGTGTTCACATCTATGCAAGCCAAGAAACTGGAGGTTGCCTTGCCAGATATGCGTGATATTCATCTAGGCAGCTGATTGAGTTCCATTGGCCCGCTTTGAGTTGAGCTCATTCTAGGCCAGGTTTGTTTTTTTTTTTTGGTTTTTTTGCTGCTGTGGTTCAAACTTTAGCAGTCATTTAACCATTTTGTAATAACATGGCTAAGAGTATTTGTGAACCGAACGCTGGACTTTTGTTACAGCTCCGTTCGCCTGGTATTCTCCTGGCATCTCCCCACAAATGCCATGAGCCTCCGTCTCGTCTGCGTTCGTTGTCATTTAAGTCATCGAACACGCATTGCTACATTGTACACATGTACAATGTTCGGTGGTGTCGCACTGGTGGTGCTGGTGGCGGTGACGGTGTCGGTGTCGATGTCAGTGTCCTGCAGCGGCCATTGCTGTCAGTGTCCAGAGTCGCTGGCCTGGCCCGCAGTTCATAAATAATCGTCTTAAGTTGATGCGGTGACTGTCGGCGGTCGCTGGGTGGTTCGTGGTTCTCACCAAGGCCTCCGAGCATTGCGACAGATTAAGCCCGAATCGCCATCAGTTCCAGCTCGCCTCACTCGTACATTGCACTTTTTCGAGTCGCGGCAACAAAATCAAACGAAAAACGACAACAACAAAAAAAAAAGTATCTCTCGGATCGTGGTTGCTGCAGCGACAGCAAAACGCATTAAAGAAAGCAACGCTAAGCGCGGCGAAGCCGCTCAAATATTCCAAAAACGTTTCAATGAATGTCGCCGACGCAGTGCCTCAATTTTTGTCACTGTCTCCCACTCGCTCTCGCGCTTGCCGTCTCTCAGCAACAACAACAATAACAACAACAACAAGTCGTGTCTGATCCCATTTTAATATTCTAGATACTTAAATAAAATACGTGTCTGGCTTGGCCAACAAACGTTTATTGTTTGTTAATTGATTTTGCTGGAAGTTGTCGCCGTCTGTTAAAATGCAAAGTGCAACTTCGACTAACTTTGCCGAGCGCAAAAAACAGAAACCCAACAAAGACAACAACAACAGCAACAACAGCACTCACAAATAGCATTTGGTATGCAAAATTTGTTTGGGCCGTCGACTTGGACAACTTGTGGGTCTGGGCTCAGGCTGCGGCCTCCGTTTGCCGCTGGCTGTTGACTGCTGGCTGCTGGCTGGTTTCTGGTCCCCACTTTTCGTTCTCTGGCCTGGGCGCAATTAATTTGCAGACAGCGCAGCTGAAGCTCAGCCTTGAGGCTGCCAACAGTTGACAATTGTCAAGGACTGCGTCAGCTTACGACGGCGGCCAGCGGCCAGCGGCCAGCGGCTTGACAACTCGGACCAGCCGGGATTGGACTTGGGTCATTTAACGGTAATTACCAAAGCGCGACAGAAAAGTTTCTGCGAAAAACGTGTGGAGTGGAAAAGCACTCGGCTCAAGTGCCGACAAAGCGGCCAAGTGAAGCATAAAAATGAAGCACCCAAAAAACCATAAGAAAAGCCAACGGACCACACGATTTTCCAATGCCCGCCAAAGAGTAACAGACTCAAGCGCGACTCCAAGTCTATTTATGTGACTATTGAAGTGGGCCTCGTCTCTTTGTGTCCGTCCATGCACCACTCCAAACCACGCCACACTACCCTACACCACACCACACCACAACACACCACTCCACTCCACTCCACTCAAGTGCTTATGTTGTGGCGGCTTGGGCTTTGATTTTTGCTTGATTTCTTTCAAAATCAAGCCAACACACACGGGGGCTGAGAGAGAGGGAGAACGAGGCGGAGTTCCAGTCGAAATAGAGATGCAGATGCACAGAACCCAGGGCACAGAAGAGGGCTTCAATGCTGCTGCTGCTGTTGTTCAGTGACTGTGACGCCATTTTCAGGTAACAACAACAGCGTATGCAAAAGAGCCAGAAACAGAGTCCAAAACGAAGACAGAGCCCGGGCCAAGAACATGTCCAAAGGCAAACCGCCAAAAGGATAATCAGCAACAATTTAGTATTATTACACCACGTTCGAAGCCATCGAAGTCTAAACCTAAAAAGCGTGGGGCGAGCGGGGAGGAACCAGCAAAGCCGGAGCGCACACAAAGTTGTCTGTCAGTTTTTTTAAGCCACATCCACAGCCATAGCCACGAGGCCAAAGCCGAGGCCGAGACCGGGCCGAGACCGGGCCGATACCGAGGCTGAGGCGCAGCTCAAGTATGCATTTCAAAGAAAATCATTATTATCGATGCGGCAAAGGAGGCAGCGACGCGGATGTGGATGTGGATGTGAACCTGAAGCTCAAGCTAAAACTGAAGAGACGAAAGACTGAAGACGACTAGAGACTGGAGACGTTGGACACCAGACGACGGACGGCAGGTTGAGCCGCAAGTTCATTCCTTTTGGGTATTTTCACGTGGACGTAGATTGAGTTTCAATGGAAAAATGATTTGCAAATTGACTTTAACGAATTGCTCGAGTGAGCAACCTGCTGGCACTTGGAATTTTGATTACAGCAAAGCCATAGACGCAGGGAAATACGGGAAAGAGAAGAAAACTATGTGCGTTTATGTGTGTGTGTGTGTGTGTGTGTGTGCGTGTGTGTGTGTGTGTGTAGAATATTAGAAGAAAGCTGCATGTAATTGGCACGCATTGCAGGCATCCGCTCCGCCCCGTGAACTACACTGTGCAACAACTTTAACTGATGTAATTTTTAAAGAAACATTTTTATAATAGCACTTTATAAATATTTTTAAGACACTAGTTTAATCCATTGCAGTTCGCAAAATAGTTTGATACTCATTCCAATTTAACGTTCTCCAACTAAATGAATCGCAAAACATTTTATATAATATTATATTATATTATATAAATATATAATATAAATATATTAATATAAACATAATAAATTATATTTGTTTAGGTTAAAAAAAAATGTGCTTAATTTAAATTTGACTTACAAATATTTTCTTTTGGGATTATTTTATATACATATATATATAAAAGTATATATATATATAAATGTTGTATATATGTATACGACATAGCATCAATTATAGCTAACAACTTATGCAGTACGTACTGTAGGATATTACAAAAAACAGCACTTAAATTCACATTTAAATCAAAGCTCAAAACATAATTTGCCAATTGAAGCAAATTGAGTAATGAAAACCCAAATCTAAGCAGCATAAAAAGGTAAAACTAAAGGGCCAAAACTGAATACCGATAAAAAGCTGTGACAAAAACAATTGTTGTACAGTGCAATGCGATGCGTTTACATCCACATTGGGATTGTTGCCGTTTCACGGCATTGGCTGATGTGAATGTCTGTCGTCTGATCCTGATCCATTGGCTGCCACATGGCTATGAACGCCATTATCAGCATCGTGGCTATAGACTCTGTTGCTGTTGTTGTTGCTGTTGCTAGTTGGCCAGTGCCAGGCGGAGCAGTTGGCCAACTGGCTGCGCTTACTGGGCTGCCTTTGTTTGGCATTTTGTGGCCTGTGGCAAGTTCGTATATCATTATAGAAATTACCTACTGCGCCAGGCCGTGAGGCAGCGGCCATTGTTAGTAGTTTGCTATTAACGTTAACTCTTTGGCACAATCTGGCCAACAGATCTCTCTTGTGCCGGCGATAGCACAACAAAAAACACAGCAACACAATCGGGTTAAAAATAAAAACTATATATATAAAAACAATGCCACACCACTGTCATACGGCAGGTTTTCTATTTAACTACCTAACGAAAACAAAAAAAAAACAAAAAACAAAAAAAATCGCTAGAATTGATATTGTAAATCAATGAAATCTAATGGAAACATTGACGTCAGTTGGTCGCTGGGTCATAAGACTGATAAGGAGTACGTTGAAGATTAATACCAAATTGAACTTACCAGGACTACCAAGGAAGACTGAGGAATACAGTCGCCGCGAGGCGTCTGCATTGCGAGCATCGGCAGGTGAGGACCATTCTCTTCGACACCATCGTCCTGAAAGAGTTAGAAAAGCCGCTCATTAGTTTAAAAATAATAGTTGAGTGATAACAAAAACTCATATCAGCTTTGGGTAAGCTATCATATCTAAAGTTCTTAAGTTCTTAAGCTACGTCGCCGGCCGCTCAAACTCAACTCAACTGACTGTCGCCCGCGATTTGTAACACTTGTCAACTTAAAGATTTACACAACATTGACCGTAAGTTAAATATGTTAAGCCAGCACACACACACACACCCACACACCCACACACGCACACACGCACACACGCACACACGCACACACAAAATTGACTGACAGGTGCGCCCGCAAGTGAAACGTTCTAAGCTTGCACCCACAACGATCTAAAGCCGCCTCCGACCTCTTCCACTCTTTTGAATGGGCACTTTAAGCGCATAAAACTTTAAATGAAATACACAGTGCCTAAAAAGTGGACAAAAACAAAATAAGAAGAGCGAAAATGGCGCTAATAATAATTTGGTTTATTGGCTCTAAAACACAATGAAGACACTGGGCCAAGTGGGAGGGCGTTGCCAGCACAGGGGGGTGGCTACCCCTCAGTTACCTCCCCTATTTTCCGGATTTCTATTATTTTTTTGCGTTTTTTCTTGAGCTCAATGAGGGCGACGCACCTTTATTTAAATTCTCACTTGGCCAGTGCAACAACAGCAGCAACAAGGCGTCTGCTTCGTTTTCTTAATGGGCAATTTTCTTTGTAGTAATGGGCACGTTTTATGGACGCTTTTGTGGGGTGTTTATCGTGTACACAAGGGGACACCCCACGAGCCCCTCCCCCGACCCCGCTCGTCGCTTTAAAAGTGCAATCGAGGGTTGACAATTTGGCTGTGTGTAGTTAAAAAAAAAAACAAAGTTAAAAAATAATAAAAATATTAATGGCATATTAGATGACACAGCTGTCGCACCTGTCTAATCAAAAATGCGCTCAAATAATCGACCGAATGGCATAAAAACAAAAACAAAACGAAATCAAACAAATTAATTGAGTTGAGTAGCAGCGGCAGCAGCAGCAGAGACAAAAGCCCAAATTGTTCGCACATAAATCTTTGCACTAAAAATTTTATTGTCGTTTTTATAGTTAAAAAATAAAATAAAAACGGCGACAGCGGCACAAACTACTCAACGGCAGCCCGAGCCAAACAGTCTGCGCTGTAGCGCTCTCTGAGAGCGACACACGCACACACTCACACAAAGGCACTGACTCACACAGCTGCAAGTTATTTCCCCGTCTGCGTATCGTAAGCATATCGTAAGTTGAGCGTACTGGCTGCTTATATCGTAAGAAGGCAGCGCCATTGCTTAGCTGTTGCGGCTGTCGCGCGTGTGCAAGCGAGATGGCACTAGTTAAATACGAACTGTGCGCCAGCATGTGTGTGCGTGTGCGAGGCGAATTGAAGGCGAATTGAGTTGCGAGACGTAGCGACCAGTCAATATAAAGGTTCCAGCATGTTGTTGTTGTTGTTGTTGTGGCTGTTATTGTTGTAGCTGTTGCTGTTGGCGCTTTGTTTGTAGACGCCAAAGCCAAGTTAATGATTTTGTGAACTGACTCGTTGTTGCTGCTGCTGCTGGTGCTTATTATGCAATGTTAAATCAATAAATTGACAAAAATGTGCGCGCCCCAACTTTAACAAGCGCCAAAAAACATAAAGAAATGTTTCCCAAATAGTTTTCAGTTTCTGTGATTATTGTTGGTCGTGTTGTCGACGCAAACACACACACACACACGCACACACACGAATTTATGACATTTTAAATAGCCGGCGCGTTTTTGTCACAATTCTGAAAAACGAAAAGCATTTATTGTTTCGCCTTCAGCAGCCCCATTTTCTGGCGCTATTTTTAGTGCACCGACTTTGTGTCGGGTGTTGCTTCACCCCACCCCGCCCCCCCACCCTCCAGCCTCTGCCGCACGGACGAAGTGCGCCCTCCCCCTCTCGTCTCCATCTTTTTGGACCCTAGACTCTTTGGGGCAGCTATTGATTAGGACCGATGAGAAAATGACAAAAACCCCAAAATGCATTGAGTTCTTATCAAAGGCACAAAGTTCAAATGTAGCTCAAACAACTACAACGAATGACACACATACATACATATATAAGCGCACACACACACAACAGAGACCGATCCAACGAATTTTCCATACAGCAGACATTTCGACATATCGAAATAGAAGCCACCCCAGACAACAACAACGACAACAATAACAACAACAATTGAACCCCAAATACCATCGTCTGTTCTGTATCTGTATCTCTGCTGTCTCTCTGTATACATACACACACACACACAAACACACATACATACATAAGTGTGTGTGTTTAGATAAAATTGTGTTTCGAAAGTGACAGTTGAAATGATTTATCACTTGCCAGCGACTACTGCAAGGCGCAAACGTCTACGCCCGGCCCCCACCCGCCGCTCACCACCCCCAACCCCAACCCCCCTAGGCCCCTGCCTTTGCTGTCTGTCGTCAAAGTTTTTAGCAGCGTTGCTTCGTCGCTCGCATTTTTGTGTAGAAAAATTGAAAATTGCTTTTTTCGCTTAGAAGAGCTAGCAAGCAGGGTGTGCACCCCTGCCCCACCCCCTAGGCGGCCCTAGCACACACCCAACGGGCCACAACATTGTTGCTATCACAATCAACTTCATCTTTCCAATTTTCTACTATTTGGCTTTGTTTCCCCCCCAACCACCGCCCACAACACCCTACGCCCCAATCGACCCAACCTCCTACTGCCGGATTGTTGCTGTTTTGAGTTTTTCATATGAAAATTTAATTCCAGCCCCAACTTGGCCCACCCAGACGCCCCCATTTCCATTTCGAGTCCCACACTCTCTCTATCTTTCTCTGTGTGTGTGTGTGTGTGTGTGTGTGTGTGTGTGTGTTGCGAGCTAATTTAAAAATTTTTGTAATTTTTTCGCCTTGCTCTTTTGGAATTTTTGCAATGCGCGACAAAATGATTTATGTCGCTGCCTGCGCAAAATTAAAAATATTACAAAGCAACAACAACAACAACAACAACGACAACAGCAACCAAATGACACAACGACAACAATGTGCACATTTAAATAACACACAAAACGAACACACAAAAAAATATAAAAAGCAAATAAAGAAAACAACAAGTAAATTCATATATTCATACACACATACAAGTTGGGTGTGCGTGTGTGCTTGTGTGTGTCACTTTAAACTTTAAATGAAAATGTTGCAGGGAAAATTTTTGTTGGCTTTTCCAATTTTATGCCAAACAATTTCGAATGACGGCGACGCGTTAAAAACAACAACAAAAATAAAAAATAAAAAAACCAAATAAAACCGCAGCAATTTTTCATCATTTTGCACGTGTAAATTTTCCAATTGGTTGAGCGCGTGAAATGCGAGCCAAGTGGACCAAAGAGGGGCGGCAGGAATAACAGCCACAGGGCGTGTCCAATCGCATCTCTAATGAATTTGCCTAGTAATCCGAAAGATTCTTAAGCAGGTATCAAAATAAGAGAAACAAAACAAATGCTCAATAAAACAAGGACTGTTAAAATTATGCAAGCTTAAAGGATAACAACCAGTAGGAACTCGTCCTGGCTGGGGGGTGGCTGCAAGGACTGCAGGCGACTGTGTACATGTGTCTGTCCCTATCTTTTGGTATCTGCTGCAATTGCCGTCGGCTGGCCGCAAGTGCGGCGGCAATTCCCAGACAGAAAACCCATCGAACTGGGTCTCAACTGCGGCATGTAAATGCAAAAATCTGTAACACCAGAAAACAAAAGCAACACTCAACTCGAAACGAGGCTTTAATATACCCTGTAGCCTGTAGTTGCAATCGCAGGACATCATAGAAATTTCGTTTTTACTGTTCTATTTTGTATATTAAATATACCAGTGATAAATTTAATTTATCATAGAATAATCAGAATTGGTTTATTTTTTTTGTATTTATGAAGTTGCTAAAAAACATCAACATTAAAGTAAAAGTTATGACAATGATAAGGAATAGGTAGCATGGAATGTATAGTAAATGAATTCTAACCATTTCAATATGTTGCCGCATTTTTTAAACTTCTCTATCAAAAGAATCAACACAATATTTAAAGAAATCAATGTAAATTGTCATTTCTTTTTCTAACACATCTCTCCCCAAATATAACGCAAATCGCATGGCTAAATCTATTTGTGGACTCATTGAATACCAATACTCTGGCCATTATATTGTTTTACTCTGGACATTCAATGATTTTACAATTTGAACTTTTTGTTAGAGCTCTATAGAGGTGCTTCAGCACTCTCTCGCATGATCCCACATAAACATTTTAAATTGCGCTAAAATCCGCCAAAGTTTCTTTCTCATTCTATCTCAGTGGCTGTCGCTGCTTCTTTCCTCTCTCACTCACTTTGTTGCTGTTGTTGTTGTTTCCTTGTCGCATTTTGTTGTTTGCTGCAACGTTTTGCTGCTTTTTGTGTAATTATTCACGTGCACAAACGAATTTTATATGCAATTTTTTGTTGTTCCCCATTTTTTTAAGCACTAAAATGCAAGAGCGACGTTTTCATTTCGTCGTTTTTCTGTTTATTTTTTTATATACCCTGTACTTAAAGTTTTTAAACGGCCATTTAAATTTGAATCTAAAAAATGTGAAAAGTGAATTCACTCAGATTATTAATTTTATAAATCGTACTAATAATATCAATTATATACTTATTTTCTCTTTTTTTGTTTATTTTTTCATTAATTATTACTCTATAGGGTATCATGTAATGAACACTCTCAAGTCGTATATTTCACCTATGTTTTCGGTTTAGCCGGAAGGTGGCGCTGCTGCAGCTGCTTTACGACTGTGCAACAGCACCAACAAGAACAACAGCAACATAAACAACTGTTGTCTGTGTGGTGCCATTGTTGTTGCTGCTGCAGTTGTTGTTGTTGTTGTTGTTGCTCGCTGGCATTTTCCGTTGCAGTTTTTACAACATTTTCCATGGCGACGTACGCTACATTTTTGTTAAATTTAAATGAAAAAAGCTTTTCGCGCATAGTTATGAAAATAATGGCAGACTTAAACGTGCTCAGAGTGGGAAAGAGATACAGACAAACCGAGTGGGAGAGGGAGGCAGCGATTCGCAAGCGCCGAGTGTGAGCGAGACAGTTGCCACGTTCGTTTCGTGTCTAATGCATTAAAAAATGCAACCATAAGCCCAAAAATGGATTTAAAAGGCTTAGTTAAAATATTTTGTTAGGTTACTTTTTATGTTGGGTGTGTGTGTGTGTGTGTGTGGTGTGCAAGGGGCGTGGCAGCTTAACTGGCATATGGCAAAGGCTTTTAAGAAATTTGATGTCGATTTCGATGCTGTTGCGAATTCAATAACATTTTCGAAACGCAAAACAAAACTAAAGAGACAAAAAGAACGCAGGCAAAATACAGAACATGACTTGTAACTTAAGCAAGGCAAAGTTTGTCACCAGCTCGACAAGGTACTGCAGTTGGCCCCCCACCCGCCAGAACCTCCATCTGCGGCTCATTCTCACTGCCTGCCTGGCGACATATCGCTTTACACTTGAAATGAATTTGAAAGTCAGACACACAGCTCGTAACTCTTCGCTCTCACACAAGACACACACGGCGAATAACAACACCACAACAACAACAACAGCAACAACAACAACAACAACACGACAACAGCCACATCAACATCATCAGCACTTGGACCCGATGGAGGAGCCGATGCCCAGGCAAGCGTCCCTCTCTTTATCTGAACGCAGGCTCGCGCGACTAATATAAACGTACAATGGACCAACTTAAGCTGAAATGACAGTTGCGACATGTTTGCGTAGGCGTGTGCGATCTCCGGCCAACAGCAACAACAACAACAACAACAACAACAACTGCAACGACAAAAACAACGTTGCGAGGCAAATGTTTTGGTATTAATTTTTCTTGTTGCCAGCCAGTTTGAAGCAGTCGCCGCTGCAAGCTGACAATAAACTTTATCGCATTCATGTGAATGCACTTTATGACACCTACACACTGGCAAGAACACCAGCTACAACAACAACAACAACAACAACAACAACAGCAGCAGCAACAACAAAACTTGTTTTTTCTTTTGCTCGTCTCGCCAAGAATTTTTCATATAATATGTGCAATTTTTTGTTGTTCTCGCTTTTGGCTATAACTGATTTGGCTTAAATTAGCTACATTTGATGAGCTATTGCTGCCAAGCAGCCCGCGCTCCCCCTCACAATCTTGCGGTCAGTGAGGGCAGTCGTCTGGCTGCCTCGTGACTGCGTGATGCGGCTCAGTCGTCCGTTGCGTTGGTCACGTGACCCTAATAAATCACAGAATTAATGTTACGTAAAATGGAGTTGCGCACGGCGTCCAGTGCAAGTCCTTCAGTATGCACAGGATACCGAAACCGAAGCAAACCAAATAGAACGCTCCAAGTTTCAGTTCCCGTTACAGTTTTACTTTTCCATATATATATATATGAAGTAAACTCTGAGGAGTCGAGTCGGGAGGAGGAAACTGTGCCAGCCGGAAATTGAAAAACGTTTGCGGCATTTCTGATAAGCGCCCAGACAAACAAATCGTGAAACTATATTAATGTTACAGACACACACTCGTACTACATACACACACATGTGTGTGTGGGTGTGTGTGTGTGTTTGTAAACCAGTGCAGCTCATAGCTCAGCTTTTTATGGCTGCTGCTTAATTGCCTGACATTTTTTAATAACAGAGCCACACATACACGTGCGTGTGTGTGCACACACAAGCGACTGTGGCATTTGGCATCTCACTTGCGCATTAAGACGCAGGCGCATTAACAGCCACAGCTACAACAACAACAACAACAACAGCACAATAAGAATAACGTGTAGCAAGCGCCAACATTACGGCCATTAAAAATACCCAAAACGACAACGACAATTTCCTCATTATCGTAAAATTTATTCAAGCAAAATAAATTCATTGGTCGTTAACCTTGACACTGGTTTTCCTTTTTTACAGTCGCACACACACACACACACACTCACACTCAGTCTGTGTGTGTGTGCACACATAACATTTATGCTATGATGCGTGTTAAATAGTCGCTGTCATTGCGTCTGCAACTTGGCAAATGTGCGTGTATGTGTGTGTGTGTGTGTGTGTAGAGAGTTGAGTTCTTGCTCGAGAGACTAGACTTGAGTTTATAAAAACTGGACCTTTAAAGCTGTCGCGCTGTAAAGCCGCCTACTATATAAGTATTGGCGTTTACACTGTCCAGCAAATTGCCATTACTTGCACTTGAGCATGACGCGGCAGGAATTGAACCAAAACAGCAGCTGAGTAATTTCGGAGATCCCAAGATACAACATATATGTGTATGTATGTGCACATTAAGCCTTATATAAAAAGCGCACATACACATAAAACGAATAATCCGCTTGTCGTCGCAAAGGGAACACACAAAATGACGCCAGTAAGTATGCTACAATAATCGATAAGTGCGAGCTGCATATATATGTGTACTTGTGTGTGTAAAATGTTTGTTGCTTACTGCTTGAACACACAGACACACTCACACACACAGACTTAATTTTGTCGTGTGATTTGTCATGGCAGCTCGCGGTCTTGAGCCGCGTCTCCTTAGGCCGTTCAGCTCCCTTTGTTTCGAAGGAGTTTCCAGGCCCCTGACTGATGGTGTATGGGGTTATCTGGGGACTGCCTGCTGGCTGTTTGTTTATAGTGATAATGTGTTTTGTTGCAAGTACCCTGCACTCGCAGACTTGTTGTCGAGTATGTGTGTGTGTGTGTGTGTGTGTGTGGGCAACACTTTAGCATATTGTTGTGACTGCTTTCTGTCTGTCATTTAAATTTATGCGCTGTTCAAACTTGTTGATTTACACGATGAAGGGCGGATAAGACACTCCTTGGATTTATTAGCATTAACTGAAAGCATCCTTGACACTTGGAAAGTTCACCAAGTTTCCATTTTATTTTATTAAATATTCACATTTGGCAACCAAAGGTAAAAGTTTTAAATTTCGCTTGGTTTAAACCAAAATTAAATTTCAATTTAAGCTTGAAGGCGATTCATATGTAAATAAACTCGATTTACTATATCAAGCGGTACATATACATATATTCATATATGTATATATGTATATGGCAGTTGCACCAACTGAAGAATGCGAAAAAAAGAAAAACGAATAAATGCTAACCATATAAAATGAAGAAAAGCTTTTTTCATGCGCAGACCAAACAAAGTATCCATGTGTGTGCTTGTGTGTGTGTATGTGTGTGTGTGTGGCAGCTGGCTGTGTGCGTATTGGCGAGAACTCAGGCTACGACGGCGACTCCTTCACCCACCTTCTCAAACAGCGACTCGGACAACGCTGCTCGGCGTTTGCTGCTCTCCTCGTGTTGAGCTCAGCTCTAGCTCAAAGTTGAGTTGAGTTCAGTTCAGTTGTCGTCATTATCGTCATCCTCATCGCCATCGTCATCGTCATCCTCATCGTCGTGGCTGCCTTTTATATAAAACCTACAGCGAGTCGATGGCTCCAGCCAAGGAAAATGCCAAACACACACACACACACACACACACACACATACACAAAATGAGCATTTTCAGTGCAGCAGCTCCCACTTTTTTATATTTCACTTTTTTCTGAATTTTTTCTACATTTCTTTTTATTTCCAGTCAGCAGAAAAGTTCTTATACACGAACTGCGTGTTTGTGTTTTATTTTTTTCGTTTTGCTTTTCTTTTTTTTGCACTTCTTCCAGGCAACATTTGGCGCTCGGCGCTCTCTTGGCGCCTGCTCCAGCAACGTCTGTATGTGTGTGTGTGTGTGTGTGTGTGTCTGTGAGTGTGTGGAGCAGTCAGCTCACTTTTCTTTTGAATGATTCGATGATTTTAAGCGCCTGCGTTATATGAAAACCAATCGCATCAAAGCACCCCATTAAATTTCATCGTCAGGCATATATCCTTGCCACAAATACACAGACACACACACATAGACGGCGAGATAAATAGACAGACAGGGGACATGGCATAGAAATAACAACAGCTGCTGCTGCTCCTATGGCTGCTGCTTGGGTGGCTCCATTCGTCCTGGCCAGGTCCTGCATCTGCAACATCGTCTGCGCCATTCAATAGCAGACGCGCGCGGCCCAAGGCAATGTTTGTTATGTGCCATGGAAATTCGTCAGTAGACGCTGCAGCTGCTAGACACACACACACATACACAAACACACATACACACACACACACACCCACCAGTCGCCTGCATTGTCATCATTATGTGCTGACGGCGTAAATGGCTCTATCAGCGCATTGTGCCTGAGCCAGGAGCAGCATTTTGGGAGCCTTGTATATGACATGTGAATATGGATATGGATGTGAATGTGGATGTGAATGAGGATGTGGATGTGCATGGACACCAACATGTGGTGCTACGAATCGACTCCTATTTAAGGCACTCATTGTTTGAGTCTTCGGTGGTTTTAAAGTGCTTTTAATGGCTTCATGCAAAGGCTGCCTTTTAAAACACACAAGTCATGGCTTAAGGGGGCGGCAGACAGCATTTTATATAGCAGCACACATACTTTCTATACATAGCTAGTCTATCACTGGCCCCGCCTCCCCCCTTCCGCTGCCCACGCTGCCGCTACCAATCTTCTGCTTTGGCACCAGCTACGGCTTTGGGTTCGGCTTTTGCTTTATTTGCAGTTCTCATCGTCGTTGTCGACGTCGTTCTTTTTTTTCTCTTTTTTTCTGGCTAACATTTAATGGGTTTTTCAGAAAATTGCATTTTCTTCTTTGGCACTCTTTAGTCTTTTTGTTTAGCTGCTACTTTTCCAGCAAAGTTGCTGCTGTTGCTGCTGCCGTTGTTGTGCTTGTTGTTGTTGCTGTTGCTGCTGCTGCTGCTGCTCATGACCATGGCTGCCATATTAGATTTTGAATGCATTTCCGCTTTTTGCCGCAGCGTGGAAACTTTTGTTCGCCATGTTGGCTGCTATTTTCAAGCAGTCTCTGTATTGGTGTTTCTATCTCTGTGTGTTTGTGTGTGTGAAAATATTTTGGACTGACTGACAGCTGTGCCGCGGGAAGAAGAGTGTGTGCATGCCTGGGTGTCTGTGTGTGTGTGTGTGTGTTGGCTTCTGCTTGCTTCTGGTTGGCTCTGCTTTCTCTCTTTTCCCGGCTGCATTAAAAGTTTGTTTCATTTTGCTTTAGTTTGTTGTTTTGTTTGATGAAAAAGTCCAAGTTGTTGCGCAAAGTTTTTATGCAAGTTTTGCTATTTTGGCAAATGGATATGCCCCAACACACCACCCCCCCCTCACCCACTCCTTCTAAGCCCACCCCCTCCACTGCAGCGCATTCACATTGTTAGTTTTGTGGGTGCATAGTAGGATAGTAGCAAAGTAGATTTGCTCCATAGCTATATCAAAGTTGGTCATGTTTGCGTATATATAGCAATATATATATATATATATGTTTATACACTTATATACTTGCGATGTCTATAAATTTGTAGCTTCAGCTGGAGCCCGCTATCAATGCTGAAGTTTAATCAAACTTTGAGCCAAAACGAAGCAGCTGCTGGCTAATAAAAACCTGTCTAAACTTTACATACAACTGCCACAAAAGTTGGTTTAAATGTGCTTAACGGCATACTTGGCCAGCGCTCGCACACACACACGCATATGCCCACTGTACACCTTCGAGGTATGCACTGGCACTCACAGCAAATGCATTGCATACCTCAGGGCGCTGCCTGCCTGCTCTGACATTCAGACATCCTGCAGTTTTTGCCCCCGCTGTTAGCATTCCACACACTTGTGGTTAGAAGGGCCTTGACCACAGCCCAAAAGGGGATGCGGACTGCATTTCTATAAGCGGAATACAAAGCCATTTAAAGCTCGCTTTAATTTCAACAGAAACAATGAAAAGTCGCCTCAATTCATTAGACACATTTTGAATATTTTACCGAGGGCCATTAAAATATTTGGTTACAGCCAGCAACCGGTTGCCAGTCCACTAAAAACCTGGTCGTTAGTTTTATGACTAATAATAAAAGGCCGGAATGTGTGGCGTCTCGGAAATCGATTATCGGCGATGTGACAAACGAAATGCGAGTTTTGCGCACGCCGTGTACCATTTAACGGCCGTAAATCTTCAAGGACGGACAGCAGCCACGAGTCAATCATCGCCGATGATTTAACGATGCCCAAAGCATTTAATTGCCGGTCGACAGATGACAACACTACCCCTCCCACCTTCTCAATTTTTCGATCGTCTATAAAAAGAAACAAAATAACGAGATGCCAAAGGTCGCTGAAACAATTTTATGTGACAATTTTCAGTGCAGACGATTGGACCTGAAGTTGGCGTTGGAGTTGGAGCTAAAGTTTGGCATAAACAAGTTTCAATTTCGTTAAATGCACAGTCGAAGCCGAAGTCACCTGTGGAAGGGGGCGATGGGGTGGGAAGTAGGCGGACCATTTTCGTGGCCGTTTTCAAATTGAAAACGTGTCCAACAGCAGTCATCAATTTTTAAACACGAGTAATCACTTTGTAAACGTTACAGAGACCACTCCCAAACGTCGCAACATCCCAAGCAACTTGTCTGCTCCTCTGGGGGTTGGCTTATCCCAAATACAGAGCTGAGACTGAGGCACGGGGACGGTTCGTCTGGCTGTTCGTATCTGCTCTGACAAGTATGCCTCAAATTTCTGTATCGAGTGTGGCAGGGTCGCTTGATTTACAAATTTCGGCACGTAGCTACGTAAAGTTGCACAAATTTTTATACAATTTGTTGCATGCATAATTCAGCAAGACAATCGCCAGGATTCGGGCGCATCAAGTGAATATCAAGCGCATATTGTGGTGGATTTATGTATTCGAGCCGGGGTCCATGTGACTCCCAAATACACTTCATACTTTTGCTAGCTTAAGCCCCCGTGCATATGCTTCGGAATTATGAGGAGGAGAGATCAGGGTTCAAAGTAAATTGTATTATTTATACGTTTTGATGTGCCATGATATTGAGTTAGGTTTACTTGGAGGGAATTATTACTTTAACATTTACATCAACATTTATTTTGAAAATTATAAATATTCTCTATGGCAACGAATTATTAACAATACTAATGATCTCTTGGATTTTATATAAAATACTTTAAATTAGTCGAGTATTTTATTAAGGACAACTTTTAATCTTCATTGCTGATCAACATCAGTTAAACTGTTAATTGCCAATTGCTTTACAAGTGGATGGCTCCAAAGAAACCGACAACAAACAAAGCCACAGATAAACAGACAAAAACAAATCAAACTCGAGACATTCAAACAGCATTAAGAGCATGTTAATCTATTGAAATAAGCGCCATCATTTGTCTATCAAATCGTACAAAACTCGTGGTATTCACGGCCTGAACTTTGAATAACCGAGACCCGCCAGCATTTAATTGATGTTTGGTCATTCGGGTTTTGGATTTGGATTTTTTGCAGTCGCACTAAACTCAATACTGAAACCGAAACCGTATCCGAGACTCGGAAAGCAGCTCGTCGAACAAATAAGCAAATTTATTAAATTCTCATTTATCAACATCATAAATCAAAGTTTTTAGTCGTGGCGCTCGGTTTTCAGTTTTCAGCTTTCAGTTTCAGTTTTGATATTGTCAGCTGCGCTCACAGCAACAGCAAAAGCAACAGCAACAACTACAACAACAACAACAACAGCTACGACATCAACAGCACAATGAAAAATATATGTTTCAAATGATCTATCAACAGTTGCCGTTTGGCGTTGATGTTTCTGGTTTTGTGTATATTTTGATACTTTTTTGTTGTTATTGTATTGTTTTTAATTTTTATTTTTATTTTTCATGGCATTTTCTGCTCGTCTGTCTGGTCGCTTTTATGACTAGTTAATTTAGCCTGTTTTTGATTTTGATTTGGCATTTTATTGTTGTTGCTGTCATTGCTGGCTGGCTTTTATTGGGCGCAATGAACTATAAAAACGCGCGAATGCTTCAAAATTGCACTGCACTTGACAACTTACTGATGGACGGACGGTCTAAGCGAACAATTGAATGAATGAGTGACGAACACACACACACACATACACGTGTTCATACATATAAGTATGAGTGTGACGCGCCAATGTGTCAAAAACTGAGTCTCACTTTTCCTTTCAGTTTGACCTTTGGCAGCTGTCAAAATGGCCGCTGCAAGTGTCAAATGCTTTCGAAGTTGTTGTTGTTGTTGTTGTTGGAGTTGCTTTTGACAGGCACCGGTCGGCAGCCGGCAAAAGTGCGAAAAATGATGTGAGGGCAGCAGCAGCAACAACAACAACTACAACAACAAAACGCGGCTTTGAACTACTAAATCATTTTTGACAGTTGGCGGCGCTGCGACAGCGACGCCGGGGAAAGCCCCAAGCAGCGCAGTTGACGTCAGTGTATGTGTGCACACTTTAACCATGACCTTGAACGCTATTACATACACACACACACACACATACACAGCAGACACAGACACATACACGTTGCTTTTGTTTATGCAATAAATTAAAAGCAATAATTTTTCATCTTGAGGCAGCAACAGCAGCAGCAACAGTTGAAAGTTCGCCCGCTGCGGCACAGCGCATTAATTTTGTGTAAAGTTTATACACCAACACACACACACAGACACACACGCACACACAGACTGACAGGGAGAGGGGGAGGTAGCAGCAGCAAAAGTGATAAAGCACCACAGCGACATTGGCAGCGACGTCGACGCCTGGGCAGACATTGTTTTTAACTCGCTGCGACTGCGTCGCTGTTCTCGCTGCTCTCTCTCTCTCTCTCTATCTTTTTCTCTCTTTCAGTATCTCATTCAATACGCGCAAAAACAATAATTCAACTTGTGGCAGTGTGTTTGTGTGTGAATGTGTGTGTCTGCTCCACATACGGGTAACTGCCACAGGCACAGGTTCAATGCACGCTTTGCGCCTGCGCAGGGCAAGCAAATTGCAAGCGACACAAACACAAACACACACACACACACATACACAGTCACACAGCTGCTATTCTACCTCTCTCTGTCACTTTCACACTCTCTTTGTCTTGCCCTGTGCCATTAATTCTAGCGCTCGCCGGCTTGTTTGACAGTTCTGACAGACGATTATTTAAAGTTGTGCTTAAACGCGCATTCTCTCTCTCGCTCACGCTCTCAGTGGCTCTCACTCGCTCTCGCTTTGTCTGCCTGTCGCTTGCGTTCTGTGTGTCTGTGTCTGTGTCTGGCCCCGGCCGTGGCCATTGCATTTGTTCATATTGTTATTGTTGTTGCTGTTGTTGTGGGCGCACATAAGTCACACAGAAGCGTGTTCCAGTTCGGTCCTTGTGCCGCTCTACGTAGCTTATATTACAAATTACACTTTTTGGCATATTTCATTTTCATTTTGGTATTTTTGTTTTTTTTTTGTTTTTTTTTTTGTTTTTTTGGTTTTTGTTTTTCGCCCCGTCCGTCTGGCAGGGCCTAAAAACTTGTGTGTCTGGCAACGTTCACTGGGTTAGTAGGTCCTGGTCCAGCCGAGGCAAATTAATAGCGTCTAACGGCAACGCGGCGTATGGGCAATGTCGTCTGTCTGGTCGTTGCACTGCGCTGAAGGGCTTTCGGCTCCAACTACTGGCGCACAAGTTTTACAACTATTGCTAATTTTAACGATTTTAATGATTTTACACACCGTTCCTCAAGTTAACGCATCGCGCCGTCATAAAATGAGATGCCAAACCCGACCGACAGCTGCTTTGCGATTTGTATTTTATATTTTTATGAACTGCAGACGATGCTTGACGCTTAGCCGAGACAGCAACCAGGCTATAAATCAAATTTCCAGCAAAAATCACGTGCCAGGCAAACGTTTACTGTGTTAATCGTTGTTATTGCTGCTGTTGTTGTTGTTGTTGTGGTTGTTGCTGCTGTGGTTGCTTATTAATGAAAGCGAAAAGCGCTGCTTATATAATCACGTCAAGGGTCCGGATCGGAGCCGGCTATCGGCTGGCAACAATCAAAGAGCAAACTGCCACTGCGCACAGCGCGAACGCCGATTTCCACGTCAAAACTGGCACAAGTTCATCATCATCGTCATCGTGGTCGGGAGGAGCACCATCGACAGCGGCATTAAGAATCAGCAGCAGGAGCGCAGATATTACTACTTGGGGGCTGGGGGAGGCGTGGCATGCACGTTGAAAGCTCCAAGACCGCCAGTGTGCTCAATTTATGAGCCGCAGACAGTCTGCCCTTTTTATAATCGATTGTAGTTTTTAATTAAAATTTAACTTTATAATGATTTTTTATCAGCTGCTCCTGCTGCTGCTGCTGGTGCAGCCGCCAAGTCTGTTTAAGTCTAAATTAAAAAGAAATTTCTCATTTTTAGCGAAACAGCAAACAGGAAGCGGCCTCGGCGTGCAAAGTGGGCGTCGGCCAGCACGAACGTGCTCGGGCAGCTGGAGCGATCGGGCGGCGAGTGAGGATTAGTGACAGACAGACATCAAAGTTTGAACGCTGGCCAACTTGCTAAGTTGATTAATGTGCGAACCAGCTCTGGCCACGTGTGAGGAAACTGAGAGCGGCCCCATAGCAAAAATGTACTCGATACTATATTATGTTATGTGTTAAATGACTTAATGTGGAATGTGACTTACCATCGTATGTTAGTTCTGAAGGATTGAGTGATGATAAGAACTTACCATCTGCAAAGAAAAAAAATATATTACATTAATAACAATTACAATTCAATGCACATTCTATATTAATTAGCATGAAAAAAATATTTGTATAAAAAGTCCACATAATGCAGCAACGCATTAAAATATTTATAAATAAATAATTTTCAAAAATTTCCCCATTCTTCTAGAATTTGTGTGCTTTTCTTTGTTGTTATATGCACACCATATTCGGTGTATATATATTTCGTGTTTTTATAATGCATTATTATTATTAATTCGATTATTGTGCAGCATTTAATTTAATACGCGCCATGCCGCATTATACACAATAATTATTTTAAATTCGCTTTGACAAGCAATTTTATTGACCGCCACACCACCGCGCACCGCCGATCCGCCTGGCCCACCGCTTTTGCCATTTTGCAATGTTAATTTTATTTTAATATTTTAACAATGTCTCGTGTATTAATTTTGCTTGCGGTTTTACGCGTCTGTTGTTGTTGCTGCCTTTGTTATCATGCAACAAAAATGCAAATTAACGCACAGATTTACATTATTTTTTGTTTGTCTATTTGAAAATATTTATAGCTGTCATGGTTAGTTTTTTTCCTTTCTTTTGAGTGTGTTTTTTTTTTGCTTTTTATTTGCTCTTAGTATGTTTGTTGTGCATGCATTTCATTTCAATAAATTATTTAATTTTAATTTCAGCCTTTTTTTGCGTTTAGCACTTTTGCATTTTTGTATTTTATGGCATATAAAATAACATTTTAAGCCAATCATATGGCACCCATAAACTATTTGCTGTGCTTAAATAATTTCATGAATAATAACTAGATGGCGATTCTCTCTCTAAACGACTTTAATATAAATTTCTGTGATTTAAGTTAATTTCTTTGTAAAAGTAAAACTTTATCACGGGGCTTTAAACAGGTATTAAGGTAAGCAGATATAACTAATTCTTTGATTTATATTTCATAGACTATTAAACAATTATCATTAAGAATTTATGGTAAATTATATAGATAGCTAGTCAATTAAATAATAGATATAACCAAGTACTGGGACACTTTACAGTGTATTTACGTGCTTAAATGACAGTCCGTTTAGCCTCGGCGTTTTCTTATTTCGTGTACTATGCTGTTTCTTGCTGTTTTTGAGTTTTGTTGCAAATAAATCAATGATAATTAACCTTCTGCAGCGCGTAGAAATAATTTTACTGTCAATGTTGTCAGCACTGACAGTCGAACATCTTAAATCATTTTGTTCCTGTTGTTCAACGTGCTGTAAAAGAGACTCCGGAATCGGGACTCGAAGCTCAAGCTGACACTGACACTGGCGACTGGCAAAAAGCAAAACGAAATTAAATTAAAAAGCGCAACAGCGTCGGACACTAAACACGGTTAAATGAACAACGCGTCCCGAAGTTGCCAAATGCGCAAAATAAAATACCAATTCGCACTCGCATTCAGGCCAGAAGATGACGGCGACGTGAAATCTACGTTGTACAGGGTGCAGGGTGTAGAGGGTACAGGGTGTTGGATTGCAGGTCTCGCGACAAAACACCTTTTCAAAATGCGCGGACAGCGGACTGTGGGCAGAGAACAGAAATGGGGCCTCGATTTCTGATGCGTAGACGTCAAAAACACCGTGGTGGCAATTAAATGCCATCGACGCGCTGCGAGGCTCACTGCCAACGCCTTGGCCTCTGGGCTGGCTGCTGCCTGTTGGCCAACTCAGTGGCGGCCACAAATAACGCCCAAATATGGCGCAATTTCATTCGCAACGCAACGCAACGCAACGCATCGCATCGAATCGATTGCCGATGCCACCGATGCCGATTCATTTCAATTCGTTGCGTTTCGATTTATTTATCACCTGTCGTTGGAAATTGAAATTGCATTTCGCTTGGCCAACGCAGCGACTTCTTCTCGAGCTTCGTCTTCGACTTGGACTTCGTTTCGTTTCATTGTGCTCCGTTTTTTGTCTTATTTTTTTGGTTTTTTTCTTGCCATTGGGGCCATCGCCCCAGGTAATCATTGTCAACAATTAATGAAAGCCATTGTGGGCGTGGCAGACTTTTAATGAACAGCATAGCACAGCGGCAACCACATTCTTCGCTCTCCTCTCTCCCTCACTCTCCATACAAGTAAGGGCTTTTCTATTAGAACGGCCAGTGCAGAGGGGAACAAAACTCATCAACATAATGTAAGACGCTCCTCGGGGCGATAATGAGCTATAATGGAGTTGGCCAAAACCTGTGTTGTAGTAGACCCGAGACGCGAATCTCGTGAACGCAGTCGCACTCTTAAGAGGCTCTTAATGCCGCTTTGCTTGATTTTCTTTTATTTTAGCCCTTTGCTTTTCCTCCTCTTCTTTAAGTATTTTTTTTTTCTTTTTTTTTTTTTGCATATTTAAAAGCCTGAATTCATTCGCTGATCGACTAATCAGCAGTCAGGGGGAGAGAAAGTCGAGAGTCGGGACCCAGACACAAGTTGGATGGCTTATCAATGCACTTTGCCGTGCTACACGTAAACTTACTTTACACGCGTAAACTTTTGATAAGCCCAAGTTGAGGGAGAGCATCGACAATGCCAATGCCGATGCCGATGGGTTGGGCAATGCCGAAAGTCGACCTGATAGCGCTTAGAATTGATTTAAGTCGTTGTAGTTTGCATATTTTGTGCATTTTTACGGCAAGGATGTGCGCCATGTGTTGCGGACTGGCGTGGTAGGCGGCCTAAAAGTTGCAGCTGGAGTTACAGTCATTAGACCGGCAATTGACCAGGGCCCAAAAGCCAAGCAGCCAAGTTTCGTGCCAGCGCGCGCTTTTACGCTTTGCTGGCCTCAAACAAGCACCAGCCGAGGACCGCAACTGAAACTTGGATATGGACTTGAACGCGCTGTGGGTTTGCTTGGTTGGTTGGTTGGTTGGTTGGTTTGTTGGCTCTGCTGTGGCACGCGGACTTTTGTTGCAGACAAAATTGTCGACAAATAGTTTACACGGGCATGAAATTGTGCTGGCCAGACATCGACCCAAGAATGTTGTTGATGTTGTTGCGGTTGCAGGAATGCGCATAGCTCAAAGTAGTTGCAAACAAAACATTTGGATTAAATGATTGAGTGCAGCATGCAACAACATCCAAACAGATTGGAAATGCAATAAAAATGCAGTAAAGAAAGCAACACAACGCGCCTGAGAAGTGCATAGAGCGGCGCACGACAGCTATGTACGCTTGAGAAGCGCAGAGAAAGGCCGCCGACTGGGTGGCCTTTCAATTTGCATTGGCATTATTTTGTGGCTTTAAACAGGAATGATAATTAAATTGTGAGGATAGAAAAAACTGTGAGCCGAGCAAACGAGTCCGAGTGACGTCATTAATTTATATCAAAAGGGTAATTGAAAACCGCATAAATTAAGCAAAATGCATTTTTTATGCTCGACGCTGCTGCTGCTGCTGTTGTTGCAAATTCGTGTGTTATCCCATTGGGAATGCGCGGCTTTGACATTTGGCTGCATTATAGTTTAATCTTATTAAAATATTTATATTTATTTAAAATATGCATGCAATTTGTTAATTTAACTGCCGCTGCGTTTGCTGTTTCGCATTTATTTATGCCACAAGCTTTTTTTAATTGTCATCTTTGTTGTTTTTTGCTTTTGTTTTTGTGGCAGCCACTGCGCTTAATTGCATTTCGCATATGAATTAATGAATTTTTTATCAGCGCATACACATGCACCGCCTCCATCGACTCAAATATGCAATATATACCCCTGCGCAAACATCATTTATTTCATTTCATTTTGTTTTATTTTGCATTATTTTTTTCATCGCAACTGATAATAGAATAAAACCAAAAAATAAAAAACATGCGCCAACCGCAGCGATTTTTGTTTTTGTTTTATTGGATTTATTTTTTAATACTGCCTATATTTAATTTCATTTGTGGTTGCCCCTGGGAAAGGGATAGGTATATGAATAATGGTGGAAAAAGACGGCAATAAAACCTAACGGAAGCCGAACAAGCGAATCGCATAAAGCGTTATATAATTGATGCCCTGGTGCTAATTCAAGTTACTATTAAATTCTAACTTTCAATTCGAAAGCCTACGCTGATGCATTGTTAATAGGACATTGATACGTGTGCCTATTTCTCCGAATTTCCATTTTCTTATCCGGCATTTACATCTGCTTTCAACAACAAAAATACCAATACAGCCATACCACATATCAAATATATCTAGAGGAATTCCTTGAAAAAGGGTTAATTTCATATCGTATGTGACACAAATTTCCTAGTTTCATTAAAATGCAATTAATATAGGCTTTCAGCACATTTATGCTATGAACAACAATACTAATGCTACTCCAGTATCTCCAGTCTGAACCAAAATTAGGGTGCGTCATAATTAATAATACCCTATGCTCAACAATTACGCACATGGGGCAGAGCATTTCATTAACTTTACATTAAAAGTAGATATGTAAGTATGTAAATGCGAGAGGCAACGCAATGCAATTGTACAGAACAACAACAACAGCCATTCTTATAAAAAAAAACACCAGCAGAGCTAAGTTAACTGTTGTTTTATGTATATAAATATGTGTGTAAGTGTGTGTATGCAAGTATAAAGGTCTGTGCCTGTACATATAACTCAATCCATTAACGTTTTGATAAAGGATCTTTATGACGACACTCCAAGCGACGGCAGCAATCATCATCAGTATCAACAACAACAACAACAGAAATTGCTTTGGTACGTGTCAGTTGGTAAGAAAACACACACACACACACTCCCAAGCATACACATCGAGTGAAAAGTAATTGCGTTTAAATGCGTTTACATTAAGCCAAAATGCAGGCAGAGCCAAGTCGGACAGTTTGGACAGTCGCTTGGCCTAATTGCAGCACGGCACATCCGCGCGTGTGTGTGTGTGTGTGTATGTGTGTATATCTATCAAGGACAATTATTATTACACTTGTAATGTGACCATTAATGGCATTATTAATGCAAGCGTTCACATTCACAGCTCCCAAGAAACGTTCAGTGGGTTACTCAATTTCCGGGCCGTCGCATACAGACGTACAAAACGTACATATATATACATATATACATATATGTATATTATGTATGTATGTGCACATCTCTATCTGTCTATCTATCCATCTATCTGCTGACGGCGACTTTACGACATGCAAAGCTTAACACTTTATGCTGGCCCCTCTCCCCTGGCGCACTCCCCAGCTATCGAGGGGATGTTCAGTTGGTTTCAGTTTACGACTTTTTAATAGTTCTCACATATTTTTTATAGATTTTTCTACGCCCGCTTTCTTGTGGTCTTCCCGTACTACTTGCTCTCTACGCAGCGCTTTGAGGAAATTATTTGTTATTGTTGTTGTTATTTTGGCCAGCACATAAAATTGATTTTCTTTTGCTAGCCGGGATCCCGAGCGTTTGGGCGTTCGAGCGTTTACTCTTTCGCCTGTCATAAAATTTATGTTTATGTCGTAAAATTTAGTTCGATTTTTGTGGCTGTTTTTGCTGCATGCCTTTTGATTTCATTGCTTGTCATTGCAGCGCACTAAAAACAATCGCTGCATCCCACTCGCACTCACTCTCTATCTCTCTTTCACTGTTCCGACCACACCAGGTGTTGGTAAAGGGTTTCTATTTCGCACAACGCGGCGTATTCGCAACATCAGAAAAAACACAGAACAAAACTCCCCCCTACAAACAAAAAAAAGAAGTTGTCGCTTGCTGATATAAACAAACGACAGACATTTGTTTTTATTACACACCTTTTCGGGGCTTTCACTTTGCCAAGGCGTGCCTGACGGGGGCGGACAGGAGCGGGCGGTAGTAGATTCTAGTTATTTTAATGCACATTTTGTAGGCAATTCCAAATTAGGCAATGTTTGGCAATGCTCTACTTGGCCCCGGCTTCCGAATCTGGCCCTTTTATATGGGCCAAGTACTCAATGCTTGTTGTTGCTGTGCACATCATCAAGGTGTGCTGGGCGGAGAAAGATTGGTGTTGGCGTTGGCGTTGGCATTGGCGTTGGCATTGGGGTGGAGTGGGTCTGTGGGGTGGTTGGTTTTTCCTGGCTGCCGCCCGAACGCCTGACTGCCTGCCTGATGCTGTCGTACTTATAAAAAAGTAATTTTCTCATTTCTTGTTCTCGTTCGAGGCTTTTTGTATATTAGAAGGAATGGCTTTATTTATTTCTTATATGTAAGTGGCGGCAAAAGTTTTTCCCTGCCATCTTCTGCTTTTGGTTGTTTTCCTTTCTCGTTTTTTTTTTACTCGGGCGCCGTTAAATTGGCAAGTTTGTTGTGCTAAGTTTGGGTCTCGCTGCTGGAGCACATAAATTAGAGGCACAAATTAGAAATTATGTGCGCATTTAAATGTGAAGAGGAGCTCCAGCCTTAGTCGGTTAGTCAGTTCAGTTCCATATGTTGGGCTCGGGCCCTGTCCTCTGCTAATGAAATGGCTGCGTGCCTGCGCCTGTGACTGTGTATGGGCCTGGCCCTCGGCCTTTTACTCAAACTCAATGAATATTTGAAGAGGCAGCAAACAGCAGCAGCAACAGCAGCAGCCAGCAGCCAAAAAGAAAAAACCAAACAAAATGAAACTTTTGCCACGGCGCCATTTGGCGCTACAAAAGATATTTTTCCATTGAAAGCATTGCAGGCAAAAGTTGTTTAAATTTAGCAACCGACACATGTGTGTGCAGTGGGTGGGGATAGCAATGTGCAGATGGGGGCCAGCAGACGGGGCAACCAACCAAAAAAAAAAATATATATATAATATATATATATAATTATATATACATATATATCGAGAAAAAAAATAAAGAACCAGTGCCACCATTTGCGTTCATTTGGTTGTTGTCATTTTTCGGACAAGGGACAATTGGAGGAGGCGCTCTAGCAGCAGCCAAATGACACAAAGACAAGTTCAACGATCTACAATGGGAAGAATAGGGTGTCATGACATGAATGTATTTTATGGCTCTCTACTTACATTATGATGAGCCCCCTGTTAAAATTTGCTATTTACAGCATCTATATTAAATTGTTAATTGTCGCACTAAATAATCTTACAACTACTCCAAAATTAATTTTATATTTACATTCAAATAAATATGATATTCTTGAGCGAAAGTTCTTCTAACAACTAAGATACAAAATTGGAATACTAATTGTTACTACCTATACTTAAATTCTCGTTTCTTAAACTCCTACGCCCACCGAAAGTCACTCATATTTTCTGCTCGTTAGTCTTTGCTCACCTGAGTTCGACAACTTTATTTCCTCTTTTTTGGTGCTTCATTGCTCATTATGCACTTCAACGTTTCCTACCCCACAAAACCGACAACTATTCGTTTCACTAATGTCGTTTATCATTAGGCTAGTCTACTACTTACTTACGGGCACTGCAGACTACCCAAAAATATTTCACCACAATATTTTCTATACGTTTTCTTCCTGTTGACGCAAGATAATTTGCCTCGTTTGTCTGTGCCGTCGCTTTGCTACGCGCTCCCATTACAAAATGTCAAAAATTTCCCAAACACGACACGCCCCCTGAAACGAGTCGAGCAAAACGCCCACGACACGCTCCCGTTGCCGCTTAATAGAGAATTGGAATGCTCGTAGGTGGCATAACAACATGGTAATGGTAATGGTAGAGCTGGTCAGGTAGTTATGTAGGTGGATCGGTGGTTAGGCGGTTAGGTGGTTGAGCTGGTGGGCCTGGCAGGTGGCTACGCCCAGCAAAAGCGCATAATTTGTCATTGAATGTTTGGTTTCGGGCTGCCTCCCGCCTCCGTTGTTGGCCAGAACCCAAGCTAATGTCTTAGGTGTTGCCTGTTTGCATAAAAAACTGTAATGCCACCCTCTTAACGGAACCCGAGTTGCTCTACCGTTTCACCTAATGGGCGTGTGTGTGCGTGTGTGTGTGTGTGTATCCACTTGAGATGTTTTTGTCCAGCCTATACCATTTGTTGCTTAATTTGCAGCTTACATTTAAAAAGCATTTAGTGAATACAGGCACTCAGTGGTACAGTGGCGGCCATAAAAGCGTGTCCACTTGCTATCTCGGGTCGCAAAGTTCGCTACCATTTAATGCACACACATATAGCCATATAATTATAATTGCTGATAAATGTTTCATACTAATAAACACTTAAAGCGAACGAACCTTCCGTCCAACAGACATGGAGCTAACGATGACGATGACGACGACGACGACGACGACATTGCCGGCGTGTGACGCTAATGACACTTGGCGTCGACGTTGACGTCAACATCGACGCTGGCAGCGGGCAAAAATGGAATGATTTGTGTGAGAGATTGCATGCCTTGCAGTGATTTGTGATTTGTGTGTTGAGAAATGCAATTTTAAACGGGGGGCACCAGCAGCCAACAGCCAACAGCCAGCAACTGGCGACTTGATAAGCCACTGTCATCAACAGGCTGCAGTTTTTGATAGCTCTATTAAAGGCAGGCGTCGGCTGTGTCTGTTGTTGTTGTTTTCGCTGCTGCTGCTCTTCATATATACAAAATGGCGATATATTATTGAAGTTGCAAATTTGTTACGAGCGAAATAAATGTGAAAATAATGAATAATAAAAGTCAAGAAGAACATGATTTTTTATTGCTGTCGCGACTGTTGAATGATCGCCAAGAGTGCGACTGAAACAAAAGCACAAAACACACACACACACACACGAACAAAATTGTTATCAGCATACGGTTACTGTGTGAAAGTCGTCTGACCAACTGATACAGTTCAGCTGTGACTAATTTATGCGGCGGCCAGTGTAGCACAGATCATAACTATATAACGACGATAATTTTAAGCTAGACAAATTCAAGTCAAAGTCATGGGACCAACCCATGTAAAACGAGCCGTGCTTCTTTACCATCTATTTTGGCTGGTGGAAACACAAAAGATATCAAAAATTCTGTATATGAAAATTTCATGCCTCAAAACGTGGCTAAAGGAAGTTTGCATTTTGTCTGCACGCGGCCGCAACCCTCCCAGGCAACAAAGCGCTATTGTTGCTGTTGTTGTTGTTGGTGTTGCTTGTTTGTCAACTATGCTGCGACCTCTGGCAGTGACAGAGTCCAAGTCTAAAACGGAGTTTGCCGCCCTGCTGCTGCTGCTGCTGCTGCTGGTGTTGATGATTTTGTTGATGTGCTCGTTGAGTTTGATGTGGCAAGCGGGCAAACCCCGAAGCCCAAACTCCCTGAACCCCCACCAAAACGAAAAAAAAAAAACCGGGCCCAATCCCAAACTCAGGTCTGGGAAATTCGATGCGCATTCTATTCATTGGCGTGTCGGTCCTAGAAATATGATAATGTGCCAGCAGCGAGAGGAGCAGCAAGCGGCAAAGCCAGCAACCAAATATGCAACAGTCAGTTCGTAAATTTTCATTGTAAAATAAGAAGTGTGTGTGTGTGTGTGTGTGTGTGCGGTGTTAGGGGATGAAGATGTATTGCCTTTTGTGCAATTTGACGTAATGTTACATAAGCTCTCTCTGTCTGGCCGGGGTGGGGTGAGGTGCTCATTATGAAGGGCGCAGGCAACATCGAATTTCTGTTTCAATTTTTATGATTGTGAATTTGGCCGGGTACGAAGTACTGCTACGTGCGGCAGCTGGTGCCCCTTTTGGGATTGGTCTTTATTCGTTTTGCTCGGTCTCGAATTGGGATCGGGATTGGGATTGGGTTCGGGTTCGGGGTGCGCAGATACGTAACAACAGATATGGGTAATTTTTGGCAGCCGTGCGAGCGTTTCTATTCAAAAGTTGTTTAATGCGTAAAATTTTAATTTTTTTATCGTCGTATTCGTTTTTATTGTTGTTGTGCCACGTTGGTGGCGGAAATTGTGACAAAAGAGTTAAAAAGTTGTGGGAAAGGCAGATGCTTGCATCACGAGATTGACTGATGCCGAGGTGTGAATGGATATTTGCGTTTTGGGAGTGACAAAGAGCTGTCAAAAGAGGCTCCCCAACACAGATAGAAATGTGATTATGATTAATAAAGTAATTGACTATATTTTTGAAAATTACTTGCTGAAAACTAAATATATTTGGTGCCATTTTAAACTGTCGATAGATGTGTATCTCCCAATCTTATTAATGGCTTTCCTTATAGCTACTTGGTGCATTTGCATAAAAACCTACCGGAGGCTTCCGCCACAGCTAAATCACTGCAAGAACCTTAGGGTTTTTAGATAGTTTCTGTTAGAACCCCTCCCAGTTTTTACCCCGCTGTCAAACCAAGCAAATGTAATTCTATTAAAAGCAAACCAGCAAAAATACAAGAAAAAATGCTTTCACATTACAAAGCAAACAGAAACAGACTCACAGAAAGAGAAAGAAACGGAAAAACTCTCAGGCTCTTTGGTCATGTGAATGAGAAACTGTCGGCCAGGCAAATGAAAATTGTCTAATTGTGCGTGGTAAGATAACAAACAGCCAACGGCTAGAGGGCAAGAGCTTCCTGTTATTGTTATTGCTATTGTTCCTACTCAGTTTGCTGTTGTTGCTGCTGTTGGTGTTGCTGTTGTTGCAGCCGTAACACATTTCGTCAATGTAAATAAGCAAAAATTGGGCGACAGGCAGCAACAAAGATAATCGCCTTAGTAGCAAAAGCGAAAAGTGCACTCCAGGTCATGGATGTGAATGTGGCATTAAAGCCGCAATGACAACAACAAGCTGCCACACATACACACACACAGGCGCACACACACACACAGCGAGACACACCCCTCGTAACTTTAAAACTGTAACAATTGGCAATTGTGTGGGTCTTGCGGCTTGACAAACGCTAAGCGCGGAGCACAGAGTGCCGAATGCCGAGTGCCGAGCACGGAGCGGAAAGGATAACACGCACTTCTGAGGCTGACCCACGCCATGAAAGTTAATTTACGTCACGCAGCATTTTCAATCAATGTCAGACGGGGGTTAGCTGCCATCGAAGGGTTGAGGGCTGAGGCTCGAGGATTGTGGGCTATGACCTGAGGGTTGGTCGCCCGCTGTTCTTGTTTATTTTCATTTTCGCAGCTAAGGCAATCAAATTGATCTCGTTTTGATTTGCATTTAAGCGACACTTGACGAGCGACATAGCCGACTTTTAAATGTAAATAAACACACGGACTTTAACATATTTTCATAGCTGACATGGCTGACATTTATCGCCTGGTTTGGCTCTTTAATTGCGCATTAACTGTTGCGCCAAAAAATGTGGAAAATTAAAAGAAAAATGTAGACGTTGAAACCCGTCATCATCGTCATCAGCATTTTGGGCAGGTCACAACCCAGAGCTATACAAATATTTTTTAATTGAATGCAACGCTGGTACGCGCGACGTTGATGAGGGTGCCCTATAATTATAGACCCAAAGACTAACTCTCGAAACTGAATCGGGGCTGACACGAAACTGTCTGCTGGCCAGACACAGTCACCGGGCTGACTTGTGGCTTTCCACCAACTAATTGCTGGGATTATTTATTTATGGAAATCTATCTAGGCAAAAGTCGTCGCGTTGACGCCCCTCACAATTTCGATTATGACGAGGCCAGCAATTAAGCCGAGCAAACTGAAACTAAATAGAGCCAGTCAGGCCTTAGCAGCCAAAAGCTGTAAGCCACAATCCACAATATCAATTGACACTCCCGCAGCTCATCAAGAAGCGATTAAGATTTGATCATAAAATATTTTTATGAAGCCTTTATACTGTTTCTTAAATCGACTTTTATATTTTCAAAAATGTAAATTCACCAAAGATGATTTTTAGAATAATGGCCTGTGATAAAGAAACTCGTACAACTTATATTTCTTTAAGTGCAGAGGAATTTTTTCTATTTTTATCGATCTCAATTGTGACTTGTTGACTTTTCTAAACAAAAACCAAAGGCAAAGCAAAAGGTTTTAAATTAATTTTTTTTTTGGAATACAACTTTATGCTTCGTCAATTTTAATGGAATACTGTTGGTGTATTTTAAGGATGACAATTTATTACACAAGAGGAAACTTTTGCAGAGTAATTTATTTTTAGGCTCTCACCTATATGTTGCTCTATTTGAGTATATAGTAAGTTATATTGGTTTTTGTATAGCTTTAGCTTTAAATAAACTTACAGAATGTCGCTTTTGTCTGATTTCACTACATTCTTTTCTCTTTCTCGCTCTTTCGCTTTGGGCAATTGCCTGACCTCATAATTTAGACCGATTTAAACATTTCGAGTGCTGCCACACACTCACTCACTCATACAAACGCAACTTAAATTTAAGAGCCAAGGCAGTCGGAGGACACATCCTTGGGCCGCATTTACTTGTGCTTCGTTTTCTTTATGCTTTCTGCGAAAAATTCCTGTCAAAATTGATAAAAATCACATTTTCCATTTGAATAACATTTTACGAATTCGTGCATAAAATTACGACAACCCTCTGCAGCGGTTGCTACCCCAAGCCTCTGTCTCTAACTGACTAACCCTGTTCCCGCTGCTGCTGTTGCTGCTGCTGCTTTGTGTGCACTGGAATTTGTGCTGCAGCAGCAGTGAATTTCTTTGGTAACCACATTCCTGGACTTGTGCCTTCTTCTCGTCTGTCTGCATGTCTACTTAAAATGTGGAAAATATCTATTTGCTACGCCCGAAATACGCGCCGCAAATTTGCTCAGCTAAGGGAAATGATGTGAACTCAACGAGCGACGCGAAATTTTCTTATCACCATGGCAAAAATGAAATGAACATTAAAATTTGCTCGCTGCCCGCAAAAAGTTATTCGGGTGTAGATAATTTTCATTCACACCAATACAGACCGGCAGACACACAGATACACGCACAACGGCAGAGTGCAGCTTCAACTACTTCGACTATGCCAAATTTTAATTTGTCTACAAAGTAACTCGACGTGTAGATAAATCAATCAAAATGGCGCGTCGTGCCAACGCAAAAACAAAACAACGGATCGTAAAACGCGCAACAAAAGTTGTCTAGAATATGTTTTAGTTGTTGTTGTCGTCGGCTCACTTTAAAGTTTTTAGTTTTCTTTTTATTTTATTATTATTATTTTTTTGTTTTTGTTTTGACGTCAGTTCCCCGGATTGGCTTTGTGTGTGCAGCACCACCTATGTCCAACACCCACCCGCCGCCCAGCCGAGCTGCCTCCTCCTTCGGCCAGTAAAAATCATCGCAAGGCTTGAGAGCGCGTCACTTGGTCTATGGCCGAAAAGTTGCGTTTTTTTTTTTTCAAAAAACGAAAACTGCATTATCACCGTGGGTCACTCGAGGCCCCAAGCGGCAGACGACGAGTGGCCCGAGAGTGTCTCTTTCGAGTGGAGTTTGCGCTGAGCGCTTTTGTTTTCTTGCCGGCAACAGAAAAACACATAAAAATATTTTGCCTATCACCATAAATAATTCAACGCGGAGCCCAAGTGACGATGCCGAGCATCGAGCATCGAGCAAAGACCAGCTCTACGAGCATAAAAATCTTCAAAAAGAAGCGCCAAGTGCGAAGTTATTATTGTTGTTTCTGTTTCTGTTGTTGTTGTTGTTGTTGGTGCTGCTGCACGCACTCAAAATATTGAAAAATCTTTCGGCTGCCACAACTTTTGAAGTTGGCGTTGTGGAGTGAAGACTGAAGGGTGAAGAGTGTGCGCAATCGCCAACTCTGCAACATGCAAAAGACAGGCAGTCTACGAGACGACGCTTAGGGTTGTCCCTAAGTATCTCTAAGTCGCACTTTACGTGTGTGTGTGTGTGTGTGTGTGCTTAAGCTTTGAGCCGTGTAACTGTTTGCTGAAGTAGCTGTCTGCTCATAACTTTGGCTACAAACTGCCGCAGCAGCACTTCAAAACTGAAACAAACAACATAATCAAAGAGCCAAAAAGCGACAAATCATCAGGTGTAAAGAGCCTATACTTTACGGATAATGCTCGCCATTACCAAATATTACAAATATTTTTCTTTTTATTTCTACTTTGTATGTATTTTGTATTTAATGGGGAACCCAACTATCCTTTATTTTAAAGTGCTCTTTTTTATGCGTTAATTAATCTGTTTTCAAATATTTTATTTTGTGGCATTATTTTTACTTTTAAAATTTTTTTTGGTCATGTTTTGTCATCTAGATTAGTTTTGCATTTAAAATATATGCATTTTTGAAAAAACCATTTTTTCTTTTTTTTTTTTTTTGAAAATAACAAATACCCCCCCTTATTCATTTTCGAAATTTTTTTTCAAAATTTGTAATTACGAATTTATCTTTTTAATGGATTGTAGTTGTCATAATTAATTAGAGATTAATTCTGCATTGCACAAATAATGCCTGGCTGTATGTTTTATTACACTGTGTACGAGTATTGCGCTGTCGGTTACACCCGACAGCAACGTTCTTACTTGTTATTAATTACCAGAAACGCATCACAAATATTATCTCATGTTTTCCTTTATGGTTAAAAAATTTATAGCACTTACCAGGGTCTGATGTATCTAAGACAGGTGGCTGCTGTGATAATGGACCGGGTGTACTACCAGCGCCCGGCGAGCGCGCATCATCGTTCATTGCGCCCCCGTAGGACAACGATGAGCTGGGCGGCCGCTGCAAATAGAGAGAGAGGGAGAGAAAATAGATGGTATACCCATTAATACAGTTAATCCAGTAGAATACGGAGCGATATAGATGTGAGTGACGTGCACTAATAGATTTATAAGTGAGAGCAGTGCATACATATTTATAATATATTATATTATACATTGATCAAGATGGCGAGCATGCGTTAGGTGTTTGTTAGAATTAGTTACAAATTGCTTATAAATGTCGTTTTAAATTGACACGCCAACCATAAAATGAGCCACATAAAACTGGACACACAATCAATATAAAGTCGCTGACGACCAAGACATCACCAAGTCAATGTCGCTGTCGATGGTGTTGTTGCTGTCCATGTCGATGACTCTGTCCGGGCTGTCCGAGTGTGCGCGTCTGAGTCTGAGTCCAAGCCTGAGTCCAAGTCCAAGTCCGAGTCTGAATCTTCGTCTGCACGACTGTCAAGTTGTCAAAACTGCCATAGCCCGGCCATATTATGGCCAAACAACGATCGTGGCCTAGGCCTAGACAACAGCAACAACAGCTGGAGCAACATCGTGTGCAAAAATATAAAGTATACATAAACATATAGATATATATATATATATATATATATATATATATATATATATACATTTATATGTATAAGTTATCAAATTAATATGCAACAACTGGCTCTGCTTTTGGCTTTGCCTTTGCCTTTGCCTGTGACTCTGGCCGTGTTCTAACTAGGAGTAGAACCACAACAGCCTCGTCATCTTTAGCGGTGCGACGTCGACGACGATGGCGGCATATTAAGCGCTCCGCTCGGCCTGCAGATACCAAAAATGTCAATGTCCAGGCTCGCCAGAGCACTCATAGCCATAGCCATATTTTCAGCCATCACGTCCTCTGGCCTTTCCTCCCCTCGCCCCATTCAACAAGCCCTGCTCGAAATCGATCGGTAACAGCAATTTAAATTCTGCTAATAACGACAAAATTTGTTGTCGCTCGAAGAAGTCAACAATAATATTACGTTGCGGCATTTATTTCATGCACGTGTACAGAAATACACAGATATACATAAGTATACATAGATATATATATAAATATAAATATATTTATATTTTTGCCATTGTTATTTTTTTAACGGATCGCTCACAATTTTTAACCATTAAATTATTATTTTCCCAAGCTCGTAAAAATTCTTGACTTTCGAATACAATAAATTTCAAGTGTGCGTACAACAATTTTTGATTCATTTGGCATGCAGAGCGCATCGCATGTGTTTTCGCTAAATATTTGTTAAATCGCATATTAATAGCGCCCTGCTATAGACAATCCAAGTGCCCAAGTGTTGTGGGTGTGTTTACTGTCTATGTGTGTGTGTGTGTGTGTGTTTCAACATTTAATTGGCTACCTCAGCACGTTGTAATCATATTGCAGTTTTATTATTCTTTGAAGAGGAAGCAATAACAGAATCACTTGAAATAGTGCACTGAACTGGGAAATTAAGTTGAGATAAAGGTTTTCAAGCAAAACGAATTTATCGAAATTTAGTTGGATTTACAATTCTCAGGTAGATCAAAACTTTTAATCTCTAATATTTTTCTCTTTTAATGGAATAAATTTTAAAATTATTAATATCTGTATTAAAAACTTGTTTCTGTTCAATTCATTTAATTGAAGTGCGCTTTATGATAAAAATCAACAAATACAAAAACTTGTACACATAATTATTATTATTTAAATCAATTATAGTGTTAGAGGCGTGTGTGTAATTTTATTGGCTAGCTGCCAATTTGTCTGAGCCGTCTTTTAATTCCTGGTTCAGACATTGCTACTTTGGCCATCAAAGTATTAATAATTTGATACGTTGTCTGCATTTTAAAACTCAAGACGCGGCCTTTAGAAATTATCGCTTTCTCTTTCATTTGACATGTAAGATTGTCTCTTCCTCTCGCTCTCTCTCTATTTCCGTGTCTATATGAGCTATTAGGTGACTCTTGATGGTCTTATAAACAATATCCAGCCTTAGCGGACTTTTGGCCTATATAGGCAATTGTAGCAATTGTCGTTTTTACTTTTTTTATATGCGTCGTTCTCCTGGCAACTTTATGGGCTATAAAAAACGGGCAACCGCAGCCTAATTTGTGGCTCATTAAAGCGAGCAAATGAAACTATTTAATTAGGTGCATTAAAAGTTGAAAAAAAAAATACAGAACCCGAGTGAAACAAAGAGTTGCATTTTCCCAACGAAAGTTTCCTTTTATGAGTGGCATGTTGGGCGAAATTCGATAGGCCTGTCGGCAGTGGACCTTCTCAGAGTTCGAGTCGGTCAGCTTTTCGAATCTTTCACACTTGCCGCACACTTTGACTTGAAGGTTGGTTCTGAGCGCTGCGGGGCGGTCTTTAAGCTATTGAAATTGTATCGAGTTACCTGAACACGACGAGTGTTGCAGATAGCCAACGCAAGACGCTGCGGCATGCGGCATTCGGTATTCGGCATATGGCATATGGCATGCGTCGTGCTAAATGCCAGTCGCGCTCCTTGAAAGGACAGCACCGGACAGGAGTGGATGCGGGACTGGATCTGGAGCAGGGCACCAGGGTTTATCGATGCGTGCATTAATTACATTTTCAATTAGCAAGCGGCCAGGAAATTAAGCTATCGAATTGCCATTGGCACGACTCGGAACCTTGCTGTTGTTGTCGTTATTTTTGTTGTTTTTGCTGCTGTTGCTGCTGCTTATCACATTGCATGTCCTGCGACAATTATTATCAAATATTGGTTTTTATTTAAATGATGAGGGCCTAGCTGCCGCTTTCACTATTAATGAAATTGAACTAAGCCTCACACACACTTTTGCCCTTTGACACACACCCCCGGTCCATGCCAGTCGACATCACGTAATGTTGCCCCCAAACTTTTTCACTTTGCGTCCCTTTGGGTGCATTAAAATGATCAAGAAACAATTTTCGTTTACCTTTTTGGCGCTGAGGGGGTTTGGGGACTCAACTCCGCCATCTACTTGGGGGTTTGGGGACTTGCCGTACGCCTGCCAGCCACATTATTTATTTATCAGCTAAACGCAGCGTCAATAAGCAAAATGGCGTTGCCAGCTCTTTAAATTTTTGATGATACCAAAGCTCGACTACTGCCAGGCATGACAATCGTGTTGTTTAAAAATTTAAACGTACCGCACATTAAACAACCGCAAAGTTGTGCTGCCAGGCGAGCCATAAAATGTAATCGCCCCAAAATGAACAACAAACAACCAACAAATAACTGAACAACAACAAACACTTGGTCAATTGCTGTTGCCAAAGTTTTGTTTTGTTTGATTGCCCGGACACTTCATTATGTTCGTTATGTTCCGAATGAATCTCCCACTCTCTCTCTCTTTCTCGCTCTGTCTCTGGTCAGCTTTCCAAGTGACTTGGCTAAGTCGGCTCAGCTGCCACATAATTGCTCCTCGCTCGACGCGACGCCGCGTGCCATGCCCAGCCCACCCAGAAAAAATAAACCAGAGAAAGGACCGAAAGGAAATGCAGGAGTCAAAACATGCAATTTTCGCTAGAGATTCGGCTATATAATTTGGTAGCTAGCAATCACAGTGCTGCCACGCAGCCGTTAATCACTACAATCAACAGTTAGTAGAGCTACCCAACCCCTCACCCCTCACCCACGACCCGGTTCGACCCACCACACTACAAACAAAACAATCAAATTATGGCAAACGGGGGCAGGCGTTTGATTCTTTTAGCAGAACTTTGCCAGCGCGTGGGAAGAGATTTTCCTTTAGATTACGAGCAGCATTTTTTTTTTTGGTGGGGGGCGTGGCAACGCGTGTGCCATCTCGAAATTTGTTGTTGCTGCTATTATGATTGTTACTCATTTGCTGGTGTGACACGAACTCAGGACGATGTAGTTGCTCTAATTGCCCTGCAGCATTTGCCGCGTGCATTTGACATTTCAGCAATGGGCGAGGGCAAATGGAATGGGAGAGAAGTATGCGAGTGGAAATGGTATTGGGATTGTTGGATGGGTATTTGGAATTGAGGTATCTGCCGCCTGAGGCCCACAAGGATTATGCTGGGCTCGTTTTCACAATTAAAAACTGCAGCTTAGCATTTGGACCAGACCCAATAATCATTGCCGAGCCACGCTCTTCAGTTGCCCCTCGCTTAGCTCCTTGCCTGTGGGCTATGAAGTACTGTTTGCTGAGCTCGAAAGTGGACGTGAAACATATTTTTCTGTTTGTGTACAAACACTCACAAAGCGACAGCAGGCACACACAAAGACTGAGACTGAAACTGACTGAGAACCACAAGCAGGCAACACACACACACATACACACACACAGACAGAGATTCGAATCCATATCCTTAGAACAAATAATTAAATCCTTTTTACATGGCCGCACAGGCCGAAAGTTTTCGCATGGTTTATGTTTCTGATGCGGTTCAGGGATAACGGAGAACCCCAAATACCAATCCGTATAAACCCCGACGGCTGTTTGTTTTGATGGATTTGTTGTTTGGCATTGCCCGGGCACAAAAGCTTTTGTTTGTCTGTTTATGTCGTGTTTGTTGTTATTGCTGCTGTTGTTGCTGCTGCCGCTGTTGTTGTGGTTTTAGCGCCCTGGAGCAACGCTTAGCCAGTCGCAGCCCTAGCTCCATGCCCACCTCTTGGCTCCGTCTCCCCATTGTCAGGCAACACAGCTTTGGCTGCTTTTCAGCTGCTTCTGCTTAATTAACGGTATATGCCCACTGCTCACCGCCTTGGCAGCCAGTGTGCCACTTCAGCAGTTGTTGCTGCTGTTGTTGCCACCTTCTGCGTATTTAATTGCGCGCATGGCATTTAATTGTTTTTCAAATTTGTTCGAGTTGTAAAATGTTCGCTGAATGAAATGAAATGCGTTCTCATGTGTGTGTGTGTGTGTGTCTTCATGTGTGTGCTGTGCCATTTTATTTAAGGGTTGAATTTTTAATTAAAGTGGCTGGCATCGTAGGAGCATTGCTCCTTGCAAGACCAATCACGCTGGCGGGGTGGGAGTTGGAGTCGAGTCGAGTCGAGTCGTGAAGCAATTCACAATATGGCTGCCTTTTGGGGTTGCCCTAGACGCTTGCAGCCACGACACGCAAATTGCTTTACTTCTCCAAACAGACATATATATATAGCATATACATTTATATATACATATATACATTTATATGTACATAAATATATATATATATACCAGCCAGTTCCAGTATGTGCAGGCTATAATTTCAATCAAATTGCAAGTTAATTACACACAATTATACCACACAGACACACACGCCAGCAAATAAGTTAGTTAGACAGAGACAGCGGTAGACATGAGTGGCAGCTTGTTTTGGCTGAATTGTTTTCCACAAGCTGAATTCTGATTAAAGTTCAAAAGCTTAACTTTTCCCCTAGCGAACTCTTCGAAAAAATATTTATTTTAATTGTCAGCGTTAATAATTTTACAAAATTATTATCAAAATTATCAATAGTTTTTGTAATATAAAAGAAATTGTAAATAAACTTGAGAAAAATAAATTAAATTTTATTTGTATTGATTGGATACCACTTGTGCGTAACAAATAGAAATATTTATTGTCAATTCTAATGTATTATAAATTATATATATTTTTTCGGTTTGGACACATTTTAATCATATCACTCTGACTAATAATTACCTTCAGATAAGAACTAACAGCTACCGAAGTCGAAAGAAAGAAACAAATTATTTTCGGCCAACTATCTATTTACAATTGCAGTTTAATGGAACTTGAAATAATCAGTGGGGGAAATTTTGGCTGCCATGCTATCTGTAAGTAGCTAGTGGGGCATTTGAAGGCAGCCTGGTGGACTGGCCAGCACCACTCGAGTGGCAACATGTTAATTTCGTGTAGAAGCACTTGACATAATTGTGCGACTACCGTGTGTATCTATGTTTTGGACGTAACGAAGATCAGAGGGGGTGTCATTACTCATACGTAACGTGCAACTAGCTTATGCCCCGTCCCACTCGAATGGTGAGCACCTCTCGCTCTTGGTCACAGGAAATCTTGCGCTGCTATCGCAGTCGAAAAACGCACGCCCAAGTACAAGTCTGTGATTAAATATTTATAAGCTGATAACAAATTGAAGCAGGTACCGTAGGTGCCGTCGTCGTACTACGTTTTCGGAAATCTTGTGCAAACAAAGAAATTAGTATTTTGATAATAAAAATTCAGAAGCTACCTGAAACACAAAACAAAATAGAAGGAAAGAATGAAAAACAAAAAAAAAATAAAAACTATATATATATTAAATAGATAAGCGGACTTGGGCTGAGCCGGGTCGAGCAGAGCGCGCGGCTGTGGAGCGAGCGACAGTGGCGCGCAATTGTGGCTCTATAAACTTATCATTTGTTTGACTTTGTTATTATTTTACACAAACAGTGGAAAAGTAGCAGAGCCAGAGACTGGGATTCAGACTGAGGCAGCAGCAGCAGTAGCTGCACCGAAACGCAGCTAAAGCCTTGCATTGGAAATGCGGCTCGGATTGGGATTGAGATGTGGCTGTAGACGGAAATGGAGCACGGCTCGAGGCGGCGCTGGGACTGCACGCGATTTTGCATTGGGCAATGTTCACACAGAGTGTCAGGGGGTTTATCTGCGCCGCAAATCTCAGCTATCAATTTGAACTTTTCGCAAAGCCCAGCCAAAAGAGATTAACATGTGAGCGAGAGACTGGGCCAGGGACGGGTCGGTGCCGAGTGGACTTTGCACTTTTTAATTTGCAACTGACTGCAGTTGTTTGTTGCGGCTGCAATGCAAATAAGATAATTATTCAAATGGCATGTTTCACACAATTCCAACACACATTCTTCCAAGTCCAGACCGAGACCAGTCCAAACGAAGAAAGCTGCCCGGAGGTATGGGAGGTATGGGGGGTATCACGAAAGGCAATGGAATCATTTTCTTGCCGGCAAAGATATCAAGATAGCAACATGCAAATGCTGCAATGATCGCGCGAAATAGATTTGCATAAGCTGGCTGAGCGAGAGAGCGAGAGAGACAGAGATAGAGAAAGATGGAATGATGCCCAGTCTCAGAGCTGTTCGTTGCATGTGAGAACATTAATCGTGTAATTAATTTGATGCATGTGTATGCAAAGTAATTTCATGTAAAATGTCACACCCGCCCCGGGACCGGGACCGGGATCCGACAGCCAATCGGTGCTCGGTACTCCAACCCGAACCAAGACCCAGACCCCAAGGAGTTTCTCAATTCTTGTAACATGGCGTGCTAAAGACAAAAATCAAACTACATACAAACATGAGACAAGCGAACAGGCTGGCCGACTAGCCGACAGGGAGACAGTGTCAAATAGATTCCGCTGGTAGATAGAGACGACAGCGCCTGGCATGGAGATTAGCCACATCGTGGCCAGGGATCAGGCCGACATGTCCGTTGCGCGTTGCCCGTCGTCCGTTGTCCGTTGCCTGACTTAAACGCTCATTTGCAAATTACGTGGACGGTTCGTTGTCAGCGCCCGTGGCTCTGCGACTGCGATTTCGACTGCGACTGCGACAACTGCTTATGCAGACATTTTCATTTCGTTTAGCCAATGAGATTTTATAGATTTGCATTCCTCGAGCAAGTATTTTGGCCGCATGACATATGCAATGTCAGCGCTGACGTGCCAAAATCTCAATCTTAGCATGCGATAAGGAGCCAAGGTGTCGGGCACTCCGGCCATCGCCTGGCGCACATCGTGTTAGCTAGATAAGCTGACATTTGAAATTAGCCGGCCAGCGGATACATGGCCATAGACAAGGCATTACAAGGATTTGTCGTCGCGGACCCAGACCCAGACCGAACCCGACCAGACCAGCCGCTGTCAAACTGTCGAGTCATATAATCTGAAATTCATATACTACTCGTATTATTGATATAATGCACTGATAAATGGCTCTGGCGGCAGCAACTCAAAAACAGATCAAAAAGATTCGCAGCCACGCACTTTTGTTATTGTTATGGCCGCTTCACCTCCAGCTCCCACTCCCTATGTGGGTATATTAAAGCCGAAAATACACTTCACTTAAACAACGCCCCGAATCCAACTTGAATCGCCTGGGCCAGCAGATTCTGCTGCGTCACTCTTGCTGCGAAGTTCAGCACGCCGCGTATTGTCTTAAAAAGCCTCTAAAAAGGGGCGGCTTGTCTCTAAAAGCCCTGGCCCGCGCCGCACCAGAAACTGAAAGCTGAAAGCCGAAACTGTCGCATCATTGCCGCCCGGGCGCAGTAGACTAGAAGACGACGTCGCCATCGCCATCGCCATCGTCATCGTCATGACTTGCCAAAAAAAAAGAAGGAAAGAAAAAAAAAAGAGAAACAACAAAAATCGCGCTGCTGCTTTTCGTTCTCGGAGAGTAGTTCCATTTTAAAGGCAACTCTCCTACAAGTGGACTCGTAAATCAGTCCAAAAATCACGTTGGGCAGTGCAAAATCAATTAGACCTGGTCGTGAGGCTCTGAAAGTTGGCCCAGAGAGGGCCATAAAAATTAGAAAATTTGATTATTGCCAAACGACGATGCGCAGAGATTCACTCGTCCATTCGGGACGTCCCACTGGACGTCCCTTGGCCCCTGGGCCGATGCCATTTGCATATTATCGTGCGGCCGTGGCAAGATGCTTCACAAAAATTTCATTACCCAAACCAAAGGGCAGCCGTGGCGCAACGGTAGCGACGTTTAAATGAGTTTATTACGTCTTTTGGCGTTTTACAGTTTACAGCATTTAGCCAGAATACTTGCAGGGGCTGCGGCTTGCCAAAAGGGGTGCAACGGAGGCGTAATGAAATTTCCATAGATTTGCATAAAAAGGCATCGAAACTCAACTCGGCTCGAGTCTGTCAGTCTGTGAGTGGTGCAGAGATGCCCCAAATTAGATAATGTCTAAATTGGATTTAAAACACGCATTTTGCGGGTTTCCAACGGCTGCAGCCAGTGCCAGAGATGCGAGTGTGAATGTGAATGTGAATGTGAATATGCATGTGAATCGCGGTAGCGACCATTGAAGACCCATCGAGACAACATCAAAATAACATTAGAAGCGCTTTTCAGTCTTTTGTTTTTGTACTTTTTTTGTTTTTGTTTTTATGTTGTTGTCTGTGGCATCCAATGCGCATTTGAAGGGTTGCAAATGGCGGTGGCATCGTCGCCGTGATTTGTATGCAAATGCCGAAATGGGCGCGTCAGGACGGGGGCGACAAAAAAAGTGCAGAGGGAGGCTAAAAGGGAAATGTATGAAATTTGATTTTGTATACCTTGAAGCCCGCTTAGGTCGGGCGGGTGTCATTTATTTGACCAGGCGCTAAAAGCAGCAACGTAAGCCAATTACGAAACGTAATCAAATTACGATGCTATGCAAATTTATTAAAGCGTCATAGAGAATATGAATATTTTATAACGATTATATCAGTGTGTCCGCTCTTAAGCACTTTTAGAAAACAAACAAAAGTCAACAACCAGTGCAGTGTCAGCAAAGAATATATTGCTACTTTGCTCTACTTTAGTTTCTTGACAATTGCTTGACGTAAGACGAACTCCGCAGCCCGATAATTGCAAGAAAATATTGACAAGACAAATAAGACATTACGTTCAACGAATTTAATTGACGTGCAAGAATTTTATATGACTGCAACCCGATTTAAAAGAGATAACAAGCTCTGCATCTTGGAATGACATCGCGTAACGATATCTGGATTAGTCACAGAGAAAATCCTAAGAATTTTATACTCAATTTTTTCTAAATTTCAAAATGTAAATAATAATTATTTTTAAATTATAAATTAATCATACTTAATTAAAAAGTATTAAGGAAATGTTCTTAAAGTTCTAAGAATCAAACTAGTACGAATTCTATTTCACTAATACTTGGAAATAGAACAGGTCTTTAATAATGTTAAGTACAATGTTCTGCGTTACGTAACGTCACCATTCACACTTTTATACTGACGCACAGATTCAAACACACAAATTCTCAACGGAACAGCACTAAATCGCTGGGGCTCCCATGGACACAATCGGAAAGTTCATAAATTGTGCTCCTTGCCACTTGGCCATTTCGTAATTTACATGCGTTGTGGCATTTCAACGACATGTGACGCGATATGTTCGCTGCCTAAGCCATTTACACGTGTTGTCGCCAGGACGAGTTCATAAACTAAAGTTTAAGTTTTTGGACTCGCCACATTTAACTTGGAGCTTGGAGCTTTGATTGCGAGTTTGAGGCGTGTGCGTTGTTTTTGTTTTGCGTTTATATATATATATATATATTTTTTTTTTGGTTTTTTTTTTCTTGACGCTGATTGCGTGGCATTTTTCGCATATTTCTGCTGCACATTTCGTGCAAAACTTAATTATATTAACTGAGTTATTTGCGGCATTTGGCGCGCTGTGACTTGGCCTGACCACAACAGCGGCACTTGGGCAGGTGTTGTTGCTGCTGCTGTTGCTGCTGTTGCTGTTGTTGGTGTGTTGGTGTGGTTGGTGTTGTTGTCGCCTTTGTTGAACGACAGAAATTATGACAACTCAACTTGACTAACTGGTGTGGGGCACTCTCGAGTTGGCTGTTCCCTACAAGTCAGCCAGCAGTTCGCAGTTGTTCGCACCTAAATGGCCGAGCAGACAGCTGACCGGCGGGACGGACGGACAGGCGCAGACAAGCAGAGACAGACGGACGGCCGCAATCAACAACATAATTAAAGACACAAATGCGCATGTCTGGCTCTTGGACAGGCTCTGTTCCCGGCTTGATTGAGCGCGAACGGGCGGGCGGGCGGGTGGACGGACGGACGGACGAGCTGTAGCTTTGGTATGCAACGAGCTGCAATTAAAAATCAATAAAATGCGTGATTTTAGCAATTTTTGCAATGCAATTTGTAATTGCAATAATTAAAATGTTGCCAACCGGTGTTCACTTTTTATTTGGGCCTCGTTTTTCTCGCTGCTTTTTGTTATTGTGAGCTGCTTAATCAAATTTTCACCTCAAAAACCAACTGAGTCACGTCGAAAATTAAATTGAAGTTAACACACAAGTCACCAACACAATCACACAAACAGGAACTGAAACTGAAACGGGAAGAGAAACAACCCTGGTCCAAATATTCAGGCAATCAATCACAGCGTCGCACAACCCACCCCTGGACTCGGGTACTCTGCCTGGGCGCAGGGGCGCAACAAATCGGATTAACTCGCAGACTGTACCACCCGGAGTCGAGATTCACGCAGGCGCACGGAGGCGCTACCTTCGTCCAGGGAGGGGAGCTGCCTGCGCTAACAATTAACTTTTTGTTCGTTTTTTTTTTTGATTTTTTTGTTCTTTCGCTTTTGCATTCTACCAGTGGGCGTGGCCGTAACTAGTCAAAAAGGCAAACCCGAAACGAGCAGTCGGAGCACCGCCCGTTGTTTTTTTCTTTTTTTACTTTTGTGATCTTTTCAATCGCGTACGCAATACGCTTACCAACACTGGTTGATCACGCGTTGGTGCGCCACAAATGCAACTGTCAGTAGCTTGTCAAAACAGCCATCGATTATCTCGCTGATAAGAAGAGGCCAACTGAGATGCGATTGTGCAGCTTAGATTGCGACTATCGATCATTAAGGACTGTCGTAGGTTGCTTTCAGTCTAAAGGTACATCGACGATCATCTCTCTATTTGCCCTCCATTACGCAACCAGCCAGAGGCCTAGAGACAAAGATAGTGATAAACATAGAGGTAGGAGCGATAGAGAGATCTAGAGATCTATCTGTATGCTTTGCCACAGTCAATTGAAATTCTACGCATTCCGACAAACAACAAACAAACACACATTCATACGCACATACACACACACACACACACACACACACACACACACACACACACACACACACACACACACACACACACTCGCAT
>SCDS01000756.1:0-23145 GCA_004149465.1 Drosophila nigromelanica
AACGAGTTGAAATGTTTATGAAGCCAGATCGCAGGGTTCAGGGTATCTCCTAGTCGGGCCGCCCCGAGTAGAGCCTTCTCACTTGCTTTAATATGACTTGTTACCGCATTTTTGATGCAAATACATTGGGTTTTTGGTAATTATTTCAAATTAAGTTAACACATTTCTTTATCGGAATTTTAATCTTGTTCGTGTATTTTTTAAAATTTTGCGCGAGCTTTGTGTGAAAAGATTCAAACGTCCGCTGATATAATTGAGTCTTACTTATAAACATAACTTTCATTCAATATTCATACGGAGTTTTCCATTGCTGTTAGGCCGAATAAAAGCCAAAGACATCGCTCCAAACACGCACTTCCTAGCTGTGGGGCTGTGGGGAGAAGGAAGCGGAAGGCAGCGCCTGTCATGGCTTATGCAGATCCATGGAGCAGCAACTTAATCTAACGTGGCTGTGCTTACATTTTTAAGCAGCTGTCGCTGCCTGCATGCAAAATTATTACTTAAAACGCAGCTGGGTCTGTGCCCGGGCTCCCAACCTTCCCCCACCACCCACCGCCTAGCACCGTCAAGTCGAACATATACTACGTACGCACAGTTGCATACATCACGCTAGCAACAAAAGGATAACATTGAAGTAAGTTATTCATTGTGCACGCAAACATTACGGAAGTCATATGTTAAAAGCACTGAGCCCAGGTAGAGCCAAAGCAGCAGGCAGGCTGCCTGGTTGAATGTGGCGGGGGGTGGAAGAAAGGCCAAGTTCTGCTGAAGCTCTAAAAGCAAAAAAAATATGAAATATGACTCCAAGTCGAATTGTGAAAACTTGCAGAAAGGTACGAATAAGCATATCTGGATCATAAATAAAACAGAGAGCTGGGAAATTAAATTTCGACTAGGCGCACACACAGAGCGTAAAACCACACACTCCCATCTCCATGTATGTGTGTGTGTGTGTGTGCTAGGTGGGTGCTTTGGCAGGCTGTGTATTGAAATGAGTGCAGATTGCTAATATACGCAACGCGCTGCTAACTTTGATTTGAGAATAAATTATTTTGTTCATTTTGCGGAGCATTCGGGCAAGGTAACGCGTGCTAAATTTACAATACTTTTTTCTTTTTTTGCACCAAAGGGGGGTGAAGTGTGTGCTACCCCGCACTTGGCAGTGGGCCTTTGCCTCGCGGCGGCAGGCTAACCAGAAAGTTAACTTGAACTTAAAATAAAACTTTTGCCTTTTTTCCTGGGCTAAGGGGCGGGATGTATAGGTATAGGGTTTGTTGAGGTGGTATTTTTGCCTTGTACAAAGTCAAACATCATAAAGTTCGCCACGCCTTTTTGCATATTTTATTTGCGCTCATTTTCGAAAAAAATAAAAATAAAAATATAAAATAAACCAAAAAAGGCAAAATAAAGGGAAGCTGGAAAAGTTTTGGCTCTGGTTTTATGCCATTGAGTTCTCTCGGCTCCTGTCAAGGTTTTCGGGCTTGCGTCTCCTTTGCAACAATTAAATTATTCAACCGAAATTTGTTCGAGTCCCCAAAAGTCACGCGCACTTGACGGCCAACAAAAAAAAAAAACAAAAAAAAAAAACAAGAAAGAAAGAAATTAAGTTTGTCGTCAGCCTTGTTGTTATTGTTGCTAATATTGCTGCAGTTCCTGTTGTTGTTGCTCTGCTTTAGTGTCTTTTATGCTCGGTTCAGGTTTTATTTTCCAAATGAAATGAGTTTGAAGTGCATTTGGCGGCGTCCATAGCAGCTCTTGTAGTTTTTGTCATTGTTTTTGTTCTTGTTGCAGCGCCTGGCGTGCGCCTTGTTTTAGAAGTGGGCGTGGTAGCAACTTTGGCTCTGGCTACGCCTGCAGCAGCACCAGCAGTTGCCGTTTTTTTTTTTGTTGCTGGCTTTGTTTTTGTTGTATTAAGCATTTTAATGGAAAAGTTTTGCAGTTGAAGGCGCTTTTCCAAATGATATTTTAAAAGCTTTCCCATGGCAAAAACAAAATACAAAACATACAAAAAAAAAACCCAAAAAAAAAAACGAAAAAAAAGTTAAAAATGCATTAAATTTTATCTGGACTCCAGTGCTTAGCAGATTTATTGCCATGAATTCTGATTAAAACCCTAAATGATTTATTCAACTCAAACCGGAGTAAAATGTAAATGCAAGAAAATAATAGTAAGACTAATTGTGTCTTTTGCAGATATAATATTATTGTAATTTCCTGTTGACATGAAAATCCTAGATTATATTTCACAAAGTAACAAGATTATATTGCGTTGTGGTTTTGAACTTTAAAAATGTACTACTCTGTTATTAAGTATACCAAAATTGAACATTGATGTAAACATGTAAATGTTCAAAGCTCCCATATTTCAAACTCCTCTATCAAAACCGAGCCGATTTTCATGTTCGATGACCTATTGACCTCTACATTGATTCTGCATTTAAAATTTGTTTGATGTTAACATTTTTCATATAATCATGACTTGTTCCCTACTTCTTAAAGTTTTAAAAATTAATCTTACATTCTCTGAATTTTGCCCAGTTGTGAAACAAAAAACAGTTGTTTTAAGTTTTCAACTGACTTTTACCCAATTCAAAATTCCATTTAATTTAAAAACAATTTGTAAATACTTTGCAAATACCTTTCAGTTATTGAAACTTCTATGTAAATATGTCGTGTATCTTTAAGTAACCATTGGCGCTTTTCACACTTGCTGCAGGTTTGTATTTTCAACTTGTTTCGCACCCTATTTGCCTCTTGGCTTTTCTAGGCTGTTCTTGTTTGCACCTTTGAGCATGTGTCACTCCATTCCAATTGGTTGCACGCATCTCTCGGCTCGCCTGTGCTGCACATTGGATGTGTACACCTGTTAACACGTATACACAGACACTCACACACACACACACACACCGACATACCTGTTCTCTTATCGTCCTTGCAGTTTACTAGCTTTTCCAACATTCATGTGCCGTCTAATGGCGCATCGTCCTTTTGGGCCTTTTCCGAGCTGTCAGCAGCCTTTCAGCCACTACTCGAGTTTTTCATCTGGGTCTTAACCATTTCTGTTTCTCTGTGCATGTCTGCGTGTGTGTGCTTGTGTGGGTGTAAGTGTATGATATTGGCTGACAAATGAAATTAACTTTATTTGCACATTTTATTTATGCGCTTCATTAAAACTTTAAGTCCGCTTTATTTATATGCGTGCTGTGACATTAATGTTAATATTAATATTTTTATACATTCACAATACATTCACATTGTTGTTGTAGTCGCCATTATTATTATTGTTGTTGTTTGAATGACCAAGCAGACAATTGGCCCGACTCCGGCTTTGGTCAGACTGTTGGCTGGCGGCGTCGGCGTCGGCTGTCGTATAAATCGCACTCAATAAACCATACACAGCACATAAATTATATTTTTATTTTTTTTTTTGTTGTGCATTTTTATTGAACGCTTACAGACGTCGGACAAAGACAGAGAGAATTCGTGAAAAAGAGAGAGTACAAATTAAAGCACTTGAAACTTTAATGCAATTTGAGCCACTTGCTGTCGACTCTAGTATTTTTATGCGATTTTTTGAACGCTAGCCAAACTGCGAGCAGCAGCAGCAACAACAAAAATAATAACCACAGCTATTGGAGCGCTCGCATTCAACAGTCAAAAGTCCAAAAAATTAATGAGCGCAATAAACATTTTAAGTGGAATTGTTTGTGAAGTTGTTAATTTTTAGTGCAATTTATTTTGGCAAGTGTAATAAAATTGTTTAAAATTGGCTAACGGCTGAATTGTACCAAAACAGAAGGGGAGAAAGAGATAGAGAGCGAGTTTTGGGAGAGTGCAGTCAGCCCTTTCGCGCTGGGCCATCATAAATAATCAGTTTACAAGTAAGTTACGCAGTTAATTTCTTTGCGTCTCCCTTTTAAACTAATTTCCCAGAGGAAGCTCTTAGCCAAAAATGTCGGCCATTGTCTCCCGCCCATCGGTGTCCCAGGCACGCAGCCGATACGCTCCTTATTGTGTAAGCCAGGCACGACACCTGGCCAGCTATTTCTGGTTTTGGTCTAGTTCTATGTTCACAAAATTATTAATATTTGATGTTGCAGCCAGCAATTCGCTCTGTCCTGCCCGCTGCTCTGTCGGCTCAAGCAGCCACACTCGATTCTATTTGTGTTGCATACTTGATGCTGCTCTCATCTTGTTAAGTGCTTAAAGCCTTTGCTCTGGACCATGGCTCACACGTGCCTGTAAGTGTGTGTGTGTCTGTCTGTGTGTGTGCTGAAGCTTCCTGTCATAATTGTGCAATCTGGCTGGCGTTTATGACATTAGCGGTTAGCAATTTGTGGACAGCGCCGCATACACGTGTCCACCCCAAAATAGATGTTGTCTTCAAATTTGGGCACTTTTCTTGAATGGACAAAGTACTTATTGTAAGATGATTTCGGTCCTTAGGAAAATGCTTTGTCCGAAATTTTCTCGACGCTAGTTGAAATGTGCCTTCGATTGGGATATTTAGCTGGCTTATAATATTATACAATCTATTATGTATAAATTCCATTTGCATATCGATTTATGGAATTACGCTTAAAATTAAAGCATGTGCTTTACGCCATTCCCTTGGTTAAATAATCGAGCAGTCGGCACCGCTTGAGATTCTTTAACCACTTAACGCATATGGCAAAAGTGTACACATATCCCTCAAATTTGACACCCAGCGGGTCGTGAACTGAATGTCCCCTCGTGTGGCATTGTTTTGGCTCCTGTGCACGCATAGCTTGGCTCACGGACCGTTAAGCTTTAGTGTAGTTTTGCTTTTAAGAAGCTCTTTTAATTTCTTGCCGGGCTAACACGCAACCAGTCTTGTTAGGCAAGTTGAGCCTGCCACCTGCCACCTGCCACATGGCACATGCCACCTACTAGCGGGGCCACTGACTGCGAGCGCCTGACGCAACAACGGCGTTAGCCTTGGTATTAACACTTTGTCATGTTTGCTAAATGCTTTCTGAGTCCGCCTGGCCGCAGTCTTAGCCCGCTCCAAGACCTCCGAATTGCGAGTGGGAGTACGGTTTGGATTCGGGGGGGTTGGGGTTTGGCTTAGAGTGCGTGCGCAAGCGGCAGCAATTAGTGAACGGGCCCCAAAACTGCTGTGGGGGCAAAACAGATTTTGATATTGCCTAACACGGCCTTTGATTTCACTGCTGATGGACGTTTTTTTCGTACTCAATAATATTTATTTATACATTTATTGCTTATCACAGCAATCGATGGGAACGGCAGCAACAGCAGCCAGTAGGCTAAGAATAAATAAGGCTTAATTGTGTGTAAGCCTAACGGAACTGCCGACTCTGGCTGCTGCCAAAGCTGGCAGCCCGAAAAGGCTGCTTTATGGCTTGCAAATGCGGGCCAAAACCATTTAAAGGTTATCCATGGCATTATTTTATCAAAGGGAATTAACACGCATAAACAACAGCAGCAACAACGGCGAGCTCAGCTCGCTTATCGCCCGTTGCAGCAGTTAAACGCACGCACGCGCCCGCATTGCGTGCTCTGTGTGCAGCAGCGGCAGCAGCAGCAACAACATCACGCATACGCCGTGTGTGCGCTACGCTGTTGCCTGCAATAAAAGCGCAAATAAACATTTCTGCCCAGCCAAATAAATACACACGCACATCTAGCAGTTTACAGCTTAACCCCTTGGCTTGACCAAGTGTACGCCCAAGTAAACATAATTAAATAAATCGAATTCTAAAATTGATGCACAAGTTTTGTTTTCAAAAGAAACGACGCGTCGGAGTTACGTATACGCCCCGTTTGACCTATGCTAAACAGACTCACGCTGCAGTTAAGCTGACATAATATATCACAAATAGTTGGCGACCTTTTTTTTTGGGGCTTGGGAGCGTGTTTAGTTTGTCATAAGCAGACGTCGCCTGCCAGTTGCAGGGGCGTGGCAATCAAGGCCTTAGTTGCCGCTGCTACAAATTGATCATAATCTGTGAGCCATTTATCTTACGGGCGTCTGGGCGGAATGCTTGGCCCGCAGCCGCCCGCCGAGTAACAAACCAAACAGATCTGTTATGGATTTCTCTCTTACATTTTTGTTGCTATTCGCTGCTTTGTTTTGGTATTCCGCTTTTATCTGTTTTCGAGGGCGATGTGCTAATTTGGCAATTTGTTTATCGATTTTGTTCAGCTTGTTGCGGTCAGCTCCAAGGAGCGATAGGTTCGAGCGTTAAGTGACCAATAAAAATCACTTAAGCTTAAGTGCTTGTGCTACACAAACTGTTGAGCCACAAGTTTTCGCAGCGTCATCTTTCAAAACTTGTGCTCATAATGAAGCAAGTCGTTCAGATTTCAAGACAACTGAGGGCGAACGCTGAACCAATTAAATGAAACGTCACCAAGAAAAAGTTTTCGAATTTTTAAAGAGAATAACGCTTACGAAATTATATGGAAATCAAGTTTAAAAATATAAAATGACTTGCATATGATGTGCTTTAATATATTTTAAGTGAAAATCGTAGCTAAAAATAAGCACAACATGATTTCATGCTATATCAATGAATACTTTATTTACTCATAATCTGTTGAAGCTCTTCAAGGATTGTAAATATTCTGCTTACCACATTGAATAGCAATATAAACATTATATTTGTATGCACACAGACACAAAGTAGTGTTCGTTTAATATATATAATAAAGTCATTATTCCTCTACATTTGTTGCACTTGCTGTTGCTGCTGTTGCTATGGGGCGTCAGCTTGTGTTTATGCGTGAAGGGTTGAAACTGAAAGGTTGAAAGCTCAAAGACGTGGCTCAGTTTTGCAATTTGCCACATTAAGCAGACTCTTGACCCAGCGAACAACCCAGCGAACAACCACCCAACCAGGCAACGTTTTGCCGCAACATTTGTGTGACACAAATTTGGCACAAGAAAACAAAGTAATACACAATTTGGGAGGCGCGGACGGGACGGGACGAGGCGACGGCGTGAATGTGGGTGACATTTTATGAGCACGCTATGCACATATTGATCAAGTGACAGGCGGAGTGACAAACAAGCTGGCAAACTAGGAACTGGCAACTGGGCCTGTGCTTATTATGCAAATATGCAGGGCAAATTGATTCGGTCGGCAGGCGCAACTGTGTCAGCAAAGTCGAAAACAAAACGCGGCGTATGCGCAATTTCAACAAAAGGCGCCGCCAATGTATGCAAATATATAACGCGCATACGCCACGTAAACAATATAAAAAGCAAATCTCACGCTAGGCGAAAATTGAAAAGAAATTCCACAAGAAATCAAAAAATACTTGCCGTGAGGCAAATGTAAAGATGAAACTTGAGCGCACACCGCCAATTGGCCAACAAATCGACATCAACCGCCGCAGCCCCGGCAGCACCACCAACAGCACCACCTGAGTGGCTGTGGAAATCTCGGCTTAAACTAATTTTTTGCTTGTTGCATTACGGTTGGGGTTTGTGGTTACTTGTGTTGTTGTTGTTGCCATTGCCGTTGCCATTGTTGTTGTTAATGTTGGCAGGCAACTGAAGTTGCTTTTGAATATTTAAAAAGTCACGAATGCCAAAAACGCGAGAAAACCGACAAAGCGCGAAGAAAAGCGAATCTGACTAAGCCGCAAAAAGCTATACCCTAAAAAGTACGAAAATGGAAAAATCATATTTTCTAAGTTATTGTCACATGAGAAGAGATTTATAATCAAAGTTAAATTTACCGAATGTGAAAATCAATATATCAATATATAAACTGGTTTAGAATTATAAATAGCTAAGCATATATTCAATTAGGTTTTTGATTCATATAATATATATGTTCTTATTAGAAATTCTGCTTGTGCCTCTATAAGATAACCAAAACGTACACAAAATATTCCGTGAAATATATTAAATGTTGAACACGCGTTTCTCGACATATCACAGGCATCCTTAAAATGCAATAACACTCCATTTAGCAAGGGCAAATCGACAACAAAGCGGTTCGCAAAACTTGTAACTCACACACAAGCACACACGCACACTCACCGGCACGCACACACAATTGTCCTGGGGGAAATATGAATGAACGCGCAGCTTGGCGCAAAAGCCAAGCAGGTAAGCTGCTGGTCCTGCCTTTGTCCTGGTCGTGGTCCTGGTCGTAGTCGTGGTCCTGGCGCCGGCCCACAACCTGTGTGCATTGGCAATGCGTGTTGTTGGCTTTTTCATGGCCATAAAGGGACGTGCAGTTGGAGCGGCCTGCCCCAAAATGTGTTTACAAATTATTGAACGCAAATAAATATATGGGCAAAGTTGGCAGCATGGGGCGCGACCCATAAATAAAATTGCGACAAAATAATTATAAAAAAGCGGCTAAATAAAAAGCTAAATAACAAGTAGCTATAGTCAGCGCTTTTTCGATTACAACTTTTGCCATGCTTCGAAATAGAAATAAAATTGGCAGCATTGTCCACGCCCTCGTGATATACAAAAATATATAAATTTATGTGTGCATGTGTGTGTGTGTGTGTGTGTGTGTGTGTGATATATCCCACGTATGTGCGCGCTGGTGCGTTTGTTTTCCTGTATTTTATTTTCGAAAACTAGTTTTGCTTGAATTCTGGCTGTTGCTTGTTGGCCAGCTCGGGCACATTGTTATTGCCGTTTGGCTTTTGGCTATTTGCACTGCAAAGTTTTTCTATTATATTCAAATTAAACTTTTTCGACCCAAGCCTCTGCGATCCGTAGCAAGAAATTGTTGCTTCAGGCCACACCTGGATGTATGCAGAGGTGTTTGGTTGTATCTATATATATATATATGTGTGTGTGCGTGTGTGTGTGTGTTTGTGTGTGTGCGTTTTATTGCGCCACATTAGATTGTGACGCCTGTCACTCCGAGGGAAGCTGCGGCACGTTCTGCTATTAAACTGCTACCTGGCAACGGAAATTTTTTTTGCCATTTTCTGTTTGAAGCTTTAAAATAATAAATTTTGTGCTCTTGCGCTGAATTAAATATAAAAAACGTAAAAAAAAATGGAAAAATTGCAGCCTGCTCTTAAGTAGAAAAGCGGCCCAGTTAGCAAGTTATCAGGCACTTGACTGTAATTCTATTTATTGCTGCATTCGCCATTAAGCTGACTACAGTGTGCGCTTCATAAGTGCGCACCAGCAATTCAGGCGGCCATTAAAAATGGCTTAAGTCGAAAATGCAGCCATGGCCTGAAATCAGGAATAAAAATTATATATATAGTTATGAAATACTTTCGAATCATTTTTTTAACCCCGGTTAAATCATAAAAACTCATTTCCTGTTTCTCGCTTAAACATATATAAGGGATTAATGGATTGGTATATTTTTTCTCGCTCTATTATATATTGAAAGTTGATTAAACTCTCCTTTTGTAATTGTAGCTCATTCGAGTTGCCTGCTGGGATATTAACTTGGCCCAATGGCATGGCTACGGCCAAGACGCCTCTGGCCATAGTTGCAGCAGCTGCAATTTTAACTGCCGTTTTCTCTAATTTCTCTGCATTTCGCCTTTGCTGTTGGCCATTTTTGTATGGGGTTTTCAGTACTTGCGCTTTTCTTTAACTACCGCTCTCTTGAGGGAGAGGCGGCAATAGACGACTGCCAGCCTCAGAAGAAGTTTATTTAGTTGGCAAGCAATGCTTCTTTACACAAACACACACACACACACACACACACACAGTCAGACACTTACACTGACAGCCGTTGTCCATATTTCTTATTGATTTATCTGTTAATTAAAATTCTTAGCACGTAGTTGGCTGTGTGGGGAGTGAATGGTAACATGCCAGTGGAAATGGCAATGGAAATGGAGATACATACAATATGAAGTGCTCGGCGTGTGTTGAAGTTGCTGTTGTTGTTGCTGCTGCTGCTGCGGCTGCTGCCAAATGAAACAGGCATGCAACACGAAACGCATTTCAACAGCATGTCTTCAAATTGCAATGCCAATGTCTACACACATGTATTTATCGGTGTGTGTGTATGTTTGTGTGTGTGTGAGAGAGAGTCTTTATAAAAGATACATTGGCTGCCTTTTAATTTGATCAAGTTGTACGCCCACAGACAGGCACACGCAGCTATTTGATTGATTTCCTAAAAAACAGAGAAAACAAAAAATAAAACACACACCCTTGCAAAACCCAACGCAATAATAAATAACGTGCTGAAAACTTTCAACTGCTGAGAAAGCAAATTTGCTTACACGCAGAACCCACCCACATCCTATATCCACATCTAGTTGAGTTCCCATTCCCGTTCCCATTCCTATTTTCTTAGCCATATCTGCAGACAGGCAAACAGACAGAGACATAAGCATATTACAATATTACGCTGTCACCGGAAGTAGCAGCAGAAAAAGAGAAAAACAAACGAAGGAGAGGCGAAGTGGAAAACCGAGAAAAAGAAGGCAACCAGATTGTATGCGACAAATGGCTGATAATGTTGCTGGTACCCAGGGATTGGGACTGCGACTAAAACTGGGTCTTGAACCGGCACTGCTAGGAACGACGAGGGGGTGGCGCGGGGCTGGCGCGGGCTGTGGCGATGATGAGCATGTGGCGCCCCAAGGCCCAGGACCCGATGCTTGACAGTGTTCACAGAAATGTTGATGCGGGCGCTGCCCAAATAAAGACGGCCTGTCTATGACTGTGGCATTATTTTAACATTTTATGCTGGCACAACGCTAAATCTGACAGTTGACTAGCGCAGAAAATATGCTGCACACTGATACACACCCATACACATAGAGCTGACACATGGCAAATATTGTATTACATGCAGAAAACAGGCGGAAACGAGACTCGAAAGTGTTAACTGCGCGGCTTGGTCCTTTGTGTTGGCCATGCTGGCGTTGATATTCAATCAGCGGCACTCATATATTCATCATCGTCATCATCATCGTCATCATCATCATCGTCATGATCATCAGCTGGGCCAGAATCTGGTTGCCTGCCTGCATCTGCACCCTGGCTACAATAATTGGCCAACCAGCTCACGTAGCGAATCAGTGATGAATGTTTTTATGCTTATTGTTGAGTTCACTGAGCGAAATGAGTTGTTTGTCTCTCCGTGTGTGTGTGAGCGAGTGTGTGTTCACATCTGTGTGTCAATGTGTGGGCATAAAGCGTCAGGTTGTCCTATTACCCGGGGCCATACACCTTTTGCACTGCAGCCCTGCTCCAGACAAAGGTTGAGTACAGAAAATTTATTTGATATGATTTATAAGATAAAGCTATTAGTTACAAAGATATAACGATATTAGGATGAAAGCATAAAGCTTTGGCAAATATTTTATTTTAATTTCAGCGCCATGGTCTAGACTGAAAGATTGTGTTACCAAAATATAATATTTTGAAAATGAAAATAGTTCATTATTATACATACTTCGAATATTATGTTATTTGTACCGTAGAATTTACAGACAAATTAATTTTTTTGCATTTAATGTGCATCAATTCAATACAATTTACAAATTGAGTTCCAGGTGTGTGAACATAAATCAGCAAAAAATAATAAATACTCAAATATCACGCATTCGCCCCGTGCCACATGCAAGCAGCAACATGCGCCACACAAATGTTGTGGTTCAACTGTTGCCAACTGCACAAAATATTACTAATTGTCATTACTATCGACTGGGGATGCTCGAGGGCTTTAAGAGCCGCCCGAAATGAGCCCAGCAAAATGGAGCCGCAACTGTTGCCGCAACAATTGTGGCAGCTGTGCAGCTTTCAGGGCGTGCGGAGGGTGCCGGGGATGTTGTGGCAACTGCAATTGCAATTGCAATTTGCAATTATGTATTAACATTCATATTGAAATGGCGGCAACTTTATGGCGACTGATGGGCGTGTTGGTTAAACACAGAGATTAGGAAGTGGCGGGGGAAGGTGCGGGTAATAATAAATTAGGTTGATTGCCGTGAGGCTTATAACAGACGCGCCCCTTGCACAATTGCCCGTGATTTTTTGTGTTTTATTTGAAATTTCATTTTGATTTTAGAGTTGCCACAAAAGCCACAAAGGAAGTGGAAGCGAGAATAGCGAATAGCAAATGGCAAATCGCAAATGGAAAATGGTTTGGTTTGCGGCCATACGCAGAAACTTGCTCAGAAAGCGAGTCAACTCTTTTGGAATTTGATTACCGAGCCTCGTCGTCCGCTCGTCATCAATTATTCAGGCGTCATCAACGAGTCGGGCAACTGGCGAGCCGCGGGCAACAATTGCAATAATTAGCGCATGATTTAAAACCGCCAGTAATCATCATTACCGTTGTCGTTGTCGTAGTCGCTGTCGTAGTTGTCCTCCTAGTCGTTGTTGTCCTCGCAGTCGGCGGCGGCATCATTAGCAAAGGCGCCAGCGCCACAGTGAACGACCGCAGGCATTTCATTTTCAGCTCGTGAAAATATCAAGTGAAAATTCGCTGCGGTTCACGCTAATGACGATAAATTGCGTCGCTCGGCCAACTATAAATAAGCTGTGCTTGGCCTACAGTTGCCACCTAGCGCCCTTACCACTTTCTCCCTACTTCCCAACCGGACTCGGGATGCGACAGTCGAATGCATCAGTTGGCGGCTTCAAAAGACTCGCAATGCATTTTCATTATTGTCCCAACATTGCATTGACTTTACAAATGTTGGTCAAGAGTAATCAAATTTTGTTAGCTTTTTTTTTAAAGGCTCACTGTATATATTGTTCTGTTTTATATTGTTTCTCATTGACAAATAAATTTTAACTCTACCCCATCATTCATAAATTGCTTTTTTCACGAAATATTATTTAATTGTGTTAATCTATTCGCTCCAAATCAAACACAAGTTTTATATATATTTTTTTATATGAAACCTAAAATTCTCTCGTTAGATAAAAGTATCAGGCTCGACATTTAACATACGTGGCTTTTCAAAAACTTACTATTTAACCTAAACTTTCAGCTCTCTTTCGAACTTTCGAATTTATCGTAAATTTCACCAACGAAAATTCTATAAATAATTAAATTGAGTTCCGTGGCCGAGTTGACAGTTAGTTGCAGTTCATTGGGTTAAATGAATTTAAGAGATTTTCCCTCGTTTCAGTACAGGCAAACAGAAGCGGGCAGAAAACTTTTTTCATCACACATTCCAAGGCGAGGCGACGGCTCAGTGGCCACTTCTGGCATAGTTGAATACTTTGGCTGGGATAAAATTGATACGCTTAAGTCTATTAGCAGGGCATCATCGGCAAAGCCCACACGTAGAGTTCCATAAATCGCTCACCACGGCAACGGCAACGGCAACGGCAACAACGACAGCAACAGCAACAACAACAGCAACAACAGCACCAAAGGGGCATTTGCCAACTTTATTTAGCTACTCAATCAGGGCCGCAAACAACACTTCACAACACTTGCCGGCTGTTGGCCAGTTGGCAAATGGCAAAAGGCAAGCAGCAAGAGGCGAGCGGTAAAAGTAAATAAATGAAGGCGAGCTTCGCACTTTTGTCACAGCTAACCGTCTGACTCCGCCTGCCACAGACCCAGCCCCAGCAGCAAGCACCGACAGGGGCCAACCCTCCGGCGAGTCGAGCTGAGTTCGGCTCACCGTCACCCACTTGGTCAGTCACTTGTGCTGCACATTCAAGTGTCACTGATTTGAGGATAAGCACTTCACAGGCAACTTGATAGCCCTGCTGAACGAGCCCACTCTCAGGCACCAGTCGAGGCTAGTCAGTCAGTCTCTCATTCAGTCAGTCAGTTTGTCAGTCCGTCAGTCGTAGCTGCAAAAATATAACAGTGGTAGTTGTCGTAGCTTTTATTCGAATGGCACTCGTGCAAAACGAACTAATTTGAATATATAAAATCAACAACAACAACAACTCTTGCAGCAACAACCAGCTAAGAAGCCCCACAGCAATAGACAGCAAAGGGCAGACAAGAGCTGAGAGCAAAGCAAAATTGATGAAAACAAAAGCAGTTTGTATCCCCGAGTGTCTTTTGTGCTCATGAATGGGTCAGTTTAATTGCTTAAATTTAAGCAGTTTACATAAACGCACACATACACACATGCAATACGATTAATTTAGCTTGAGATCATTCACATTCAACTCACAGCCATAATTTAGTAGTGGACTTTGCAGCTAAATATTCATTATCGACAATGTGAGCTGCAATTATAGAAATCATGGCATTTATTTAAGAATTTTAATTTATAGTTTAAATGAGCTTATTTATGATAAAAAAAAACAATTGTATAAGCTACCCATCCTCATTAGAAAAAAAATATTATATAGAATTTCACAAGAAAGACAAGCTTTAAGTTTGTTTTATAACTTTCTTATTGTCTATTAAAAGGCGAACTTTTGGGAGCCTCATCTTTTAATAACCCTACGCAATCCAAGTAAAGTTATACTTCACCTATCATCATATATGAATATAACACATTAACTTGTTTGGATTACAAAACACATATTTATTAGGGCAATAATCTAGTTACAAAAATACTTAATTGATTTAATTTTAAATATACTTTTAATTTATTTAAATAACATTTAAAATTTAAGGGAATAGTCAGAATTTCGCGAATAGTCAATAAATAAGCGCAAGTAATTTGCGCCATTAGCACTCGTGCACAAAAAAGGGGCCCATTAGGCATGGGCTTAAGCCAAATGCACTGAACCAGTCAATAAATTGCCAACATGGCTAAATGGTAAACAACCAACAGCCGGCAGCTCTTTCGGTAAAGCGACGCATTAATTTATGTGTCTAACGGAGTCGCACATGCAAATTAGCAGAACGAATGCAAATATTGAAGACAAGTAGAGAGGACAAGGGAGAGAGAGACGGCAAGTGAGCGCTCATAAAGAACCCAATAATGAGTTCAAGTTGGGTTACCAACTTGGATAATGTGGCTCTGCGGTGCAGGCAACAACTGTTGACAAAATGAAATCAATAAATTTAGCGCAAATCAATTAAAATATACGTAAAGCTTGTGTGTGCGAGTGTGTGTGTGTGTAAGTGTGTTATGTAAAGTAAAATATTTGACAATTTGTGGTTTTCATAAAATTAAATTTGACATACACACAAACACAGTCCACGTACACACGCACACATTCTGAGCAATGCCAAGTGTCAGGCATAGTTTACCAATTGCCTGTCTATCCTTCTCTATGTGTGTTTTGCTGAATTTATTTAAATTTATTTATATGGCTTATTAAAATTTTTGTAAGTGCATTATTTAATTAAATTTTTGTTAAATTTGATTTGCGAAAGCAACGCAAAACCGTAAATATGCAAATAAATTGCAAAGTCGACAGATACATGAATAAAAAATAATTTGTATACATATTCAGGTGTTTATTGGCATCATAGCAAAAGTCAAACGAAGTTTAATTAACAATGTTTCAAGGTGCATGGGTGTATATAGATTTAATCAATCCGATTGCCTACTTGGAATGATAAAAAAGTGTAGTAGTAAGCGTTGCGGGAGGGCTTTTAATTTGCAGTTGAAACAGTTGTCCGCTCCACCAACTTCCCCAGCTGTTGCCTCCTCCGGCTGACAGTCCCGACTTGTTATCAGTATTTACATACAGAAGTAGCCTTCATGCGGCGGTTCATTATAATAAAATCTCGACTTGTGCATAATTAGGCAAAATACTGCAGCCGCTACCTTGGCAATTGCAAATTTTCCACACACACATATGCACACAGACATGCGCCTCCACTGAGCTCGTCTAATTGAAAAGCCATTAAAAAGCTTTCAGGTGCTCATTATACATTTAAATATTTGTGTGTTTTTATTTCGATGCTGCTCGCAGTCCACAGACCGCCGTGTTTATTTATAAATTGCATGTGCATGCGGTCTATAAAAAAAACACTTCCACACAACTAAGCAAGCAAGAACATTGCAGCCATATTCACATATGCATTTATACCCTATCAACAGAGTAATTAGAGTTGAAATGAGTTGGAAATGAGTTAAATAGCTGTTACACTGGGGCTTTAAGAATGTTACAAACCAAATATCTATTAGACACCTGAACTTTAATTGTTAGCTCGTTTAACTTTAATTTTGAGGATTATGTATTAAACTGTGATATATGTTGATTTTTCCGCTTTTAAAAACTTGTAACACTTAATCTCAGACCAGACAGTGTTTATTTTCAACTTTTAAACGAACAAAATTAAATATGCCTGACGCTGAACATACATTTATTCAAAGGTTTATCCGTTTGTGCTGTGGTTAACATTCGTCGAGTGTGTGTACTTCCTATGCATAAATCTATTTCACTTAAAAATACAGAACTTAAATACTTGTATATATACATATATAAATATTCAATGCATACCTGTTGTCTTTAAATGTTGCAAGTCGAGAACTAAATTTTCAGCTTTAATTTTTTCAAAAGTCAAGCTATTAAAATGTTCATATCAAATCAATTAAATGCAGAAGTTACGAACAAAATGGAACGCCGCCTGATAATCGGTAAAGTTTTGCTTGGGTATAAAGAACTTTAAGTCTTGAAACAACATTTGCCATTGATCCAAATTCGCTGTCAGGACAACACGCACTTTGCAATCCGTAATCCTAGCAGACAGTGCACGTTTTAGCGTCCTCTTTGCTGAAATGCATCTGGAAGCCAAAGTTTTAAGCTTGCTTTTGGCTTAGAAAATGCAAGAAGCTGTTGCCATTTGCCAGCCACAAATGCGAGACGTCAATTGCTATGCAAACCCAAATGATTAACCCACAACACATCACGCAAGTGGCAACTGGCAAGTGGCAACTGCCAGATGGGTGAATTTCGGTGAATTGCGTTCCTCATAAACTATGTACAAGAACTGGCAGCAGAAGTGCAAGTCGAAGAATGAGCACGAGCTGGCTTAGACAGCACTTGGACATCAAGAATTTATGAGCGCAGCCACATGCGAGGCAAGCGCTGCTGCAGCTGGGGAAAATGCTTAAATTCGAATTATTGCACTCGTAATTGAGGTGCGGCCCAGTGCCTTCTGGCTGCGTTTCTTGTTAAATCCGAGTGCGGTGCGGCGGCGGCTTAATGTGGAGCAATTTGCGTTGAATGTGAAAGAGATTAAAACAATGTTGCGTTTCTAATTGTTTCAAGCAGCCAGCTAAGGCAAAGGCAACGACAACGACAAGGACTTCGACTAAGCCACACGTGGCGTATGCGCAATGCTCCAGTCTTCGCAATTGCAATTTAAGTATTTTCTATTTATTGCACAAGACACCACCCTCACATACAAAGACACACATACATACAGGAGCGCACTTGGCACTTGGCAGACGGGGTTTTATCAAAATGAAATTCAAGTGTTCCAAGGCTTAGGCAAACAAACATATGCAACTGCTTCAACAAACCAACTCAAGACTCAATTTGCGGAGCTTAAGTTTCATAGTTGCAGTTATGAGATTATTAAACCCGCCTTTCCCCAAATTTCGTTTTATTGTGGTTTTCGCAACAACACTCAAATTACTTTTTGATATTAATACAGCTGGCGCGTAGCTGTCTCTTCAAATTTATTAAGTATACGCCATGTTCGCATGAAAAACACTTGCAAAACCTACTGCAAAGACTCCAATAGAAGTTGTAGCTTTCTTTTAGTTTCAATCTGAAGCAAATCTGATCGAAAATTCAAAGGTCAAGTGGCTTTTAATTTAAATCAGAGAGTGCAAGAAATTACCAATTTACCATTGGTATTGAATTTCAATTGTAAGTTTCTGAATAGACATAAAATGCAAGTTATATCAAAAAAGAAAGAAATATATATTGTTATTTTTACACTCGTTCATAAGACTCAGATTTGTTCTATTGATTGATTTCACATTATTGAAACTTTTGTGGTACAAAAAGCGAGAATGAATTAAATGTTCAAAATTTGTTCAGCATTTAATTTGGTACACACCCATTGGGGGTCAACAAACTACGCCAATGGCTTTTAATTATGCTCAACAAATATGATCAAATGTCATTTGGCCCAGCACCGGAGTGCACTGCACTTAACTGGCAGACCGCAGCATTTGGAAAATGGTCGATAACATTTAGCCACAAATTTATGAATTGCTTTGGTTTTTGGCTTCTGCGGCTTGAAATGTGGCAGTCGTTATGAGCATCACATAATGAATAGGTCGAATTAATTGGAGCAATTTATGTATATATTTTAAGGTGCGTTGTCAAAGCAAATCAACATAAATGAGCTAATTACAAAGGCTGCTATCTCTGTGTGTCTGTGTGTTTCGTTGGATGTGTGTCCAGCTCTGATTGACTCAAATACAATCACAAATTTTGCTAACCAGCCATGTGTGGTGACTCCGAATGTAGGTGTGAGTTCTCTTGTGTTCAGCAGGGGCGGGGGCAAACAACAGCTCAAGCACGCAACTGATGCGCCTGGGTAAACATTACTGTAAATATACAAACACACACACGTCTGCAGTTGACAAGCATGTTGCATGCAAATGGAATTGTTTTGGAGACATTTGAATTAGGCAAACCACCAGAGGGCCACCCTATCAGCCCCAAATAGCCGGAGCTATGTTCTTAAGCCATATAACGCTCAGATAAACAACTGCCCAACAAACCCGAAACAGGACAATGGGCAAGTGAGCTCAACTCACAGCTCACCAATGTAGCTTTATTATAAAGTTTAATTGGATTGATTTTTTTTTAAATATATTTTCTTTTTGTCTTTTTTGTGCGACTATAATAATGCTCACTGTACAAGTTATATAAAAATAATAATTAATGCTTGAAGGTTGGTTTCTTTCATTAATGGGCTATAAATAACATCAAATATTCTAACTATCTTTGTGAAATAATTTCATGCCACTTTCTTTCAACTCTGATCTTAAAATATACCTTCAAATATTAATTCAATCATTTCATCTGTTTATGTCATAAATCAATTATTTCAGTTATTTAACTTTGGCTGTTGTCTTTGTAATTGCCAGCAAATTAAAATTGTTAACATGCTCAAAATACATGTTTAATAAATTGGAATTTAAATAATAAATACTTTGTAATTGCTGGGGCAGAAAATAAATTAGAAATACGACAGGTATTCATATAACATATACAAATACATATCTATGTGTGTGTATAAGAATATGTATTTATGTGCATCCGTCAATTAACAATGGTTAATAATGTAGAGCTGGCCTGTAATTTGTTGCACTGCAGTTGTTGAATGCATTCAGACGTGCAATAAATTAAATACTAAATTCATGGGCAGGTCTCTAAAGGACACCCAAGAAGCAGCCAGCTTAATGTTGAGTTTGTTATTGGCCACTGCAAAAAACATGAGTGCAACCAAAATAATGCGGTCTGGTGGTCAAAAATCAAAGCAGATAGCAGACATGTGTACGTATATATTTAACAACAATTTCTTAAGCAAAGAAAATGTGTTTGATTTCTGAAGCATAAAATAATGTGGCAAGCAACAAAGTTGCGGCTTTATCCGAGAACCGCAAAAACTTATTGCATCCCCGTTTGCGCAAAATGTTAAAGAAATTGGCCAAATCGCAAACTGGCTGAATCAGTTAGCACACAGTCAACAGTGAAGGCAAATTAAATTGCGGCGCTTGACTCAATGCATTGATAGTTGAGCGTGAGGAAAAAGTAAAAAGCATTTGCGAATCGAGCCTCAATCGAAAATAAAACTTCTTTGCCACAAACCGAAGTAGCTCACGAAACTGATTTTCTGCACAAGTTTCATTTGATGTTTTCAAAGAAATGACAACTTTAACCGAAGGAGTTCCAAATTTTCCGGCAACGGTATATTATGAACTTAGCCTGTCTTTATTTATATTCCAATAATATTGAATAAAAGTTTTGAAAACATTATGTTCACAACTGGAGAGTGAAAGTGAAATAGAGAAGGTGAAATTTTTAAAGCTGCTTTGAAGACTTTCACTTCAACTGAAAGCAAGCATGAACATTTATTTTTGCAGGCCTGCATTCTAAATACCCTTGGAAAGAGAATCAATTTTAATATAAGCAGAGATGTCGAAAAATGATTTAAAAGTATGATTTAAAATTGTTAGAAAACAATAATATGAAACATTCATTGTATTAAAATTTCCATAAGCAAATAATTAATAATTGGATAGTACATATGAATTCATCACTTAACTGCCTGTGTTTTCGTCAACTATTAAGAAGATGTCGACACAATAAAGAAAAAAACAATTAGAAAATTAAAAGTGGGTGTCACTGGGTCACGGCCTGTCATCAGTGAACGTTGACAGCCACCTGCCAGTCCATGCAGAAAAATTTACATAAGGATAATTGCCTTTAATTCAAAAGGCGAAAGAAATGAAGAAAGAAATCATAATTGCCTCTGAGCACATATGAGTGCCACATTCCGTACACTTCTTTCTACACACACACGCATACGGATGACGGAAGCTTTCACTTGCTCCGCTCTGGCATTATTGACTGCTGGTCGTGTCCTTGCCTGAGTCAGAGCCTGACAATAAGTTGAGCTGCTGCCGTACGCGAAACTGAGGCTGACAACGCTGACAATGCTGTCGTCGCCGTGACTGAAGGATCTCGTTGCTGTTGTTGCTGTTGCTGTCGATTGTCATGTAGGGATTTAATAATCTGGCCGCTTTTCGTTCGCGCCACGGCTGACAATTTGAATGCCTTTTTCATTCTGTTGATTTACATTTGCTTATTGTTTTCGCTTCATTCAACCAGCCCGCGCAACTTGCCCGTTACATTTTCATCTCTCTCTCTTTTGGAATGTATTCAAAACTTTTCTGAGCAAATAACGGAAATGACATGAATTCACTTTAAATAATTTATTAACGCTGCCAATGACAAATTACTTAGCGACAAAATTGCCCAACAAAGGTCATAAAGGTCATAAAAATACATATCCATAATTGGCATGTGACATTGAGGCAGCCTGCGCCAAAGGGTCAGAACCGAATAATTGTTACGGCCAAAAGCAAAAGTGAGTATACAGCAGTGAATTGAAAAAAAATTACTTTCCAACATTGATTTATAATTTATGCAAATAAAACTCAAACAGTCAATTATTTGCTTAGATGATTCTTTAACATTATATAAATTATATATAGCAAATATTCAATTGAAGGGATAACAGGCTAAAGCTAGAGCAATTTAATTAACTATTTAGAAACAATTAGAATGCACCATGCTGAGTGCTTTTCTTTCTCTTTGCAGTCAGTGTCATTCGGCGTTGTAAATATTTAAAAAGTTCAAACCATTTACAGCGCTTTCAAAGCATGCGGCCGGAAATTGCAGTGGAATCCCGAGCATTGCATTGTGCAGCGCACCGGCCGCGGACCATTGCGACCATGGGGCGTATACGCAACAAATTGACATGTCCCAGCTAGTGGCTTTGACTATGGCTGCGGCTGTGTGTGTGTGTGAGTGTGGGTGTGGATATGCGTGTTTGCGTGTTTCGAGACGTGTGTGTATATTTGGAATTGTTGAGATCGTTCTATTCATTGATGGATGCCGCGACGTGGCAAACGCCGAAAGTGCCGCAGAGTTGTGTGGCTTCATTGGCGCCTACGCAGGGGAAGAGCAAGAGTGAGAGAGAAAGAGAGAGAGAAAGAGAGGAAGATAAGCAAAGCGGCGACGAGTTTAACTTATTGTTGGAAAAAGTTTGCAGTCACTTTTGACAGTTTCGCCGTTTACTTTTAGGTCTGGGCCGCAACCAGTGTTGTACTTAAGTTTGTGGGCGAGTGTAGTCAGTGTTGTTGAGTGCCTGAACTGAACCTTTGAGCTATTTTCCCTTCACACTCATCGCAGCAGGAGCAGGAAGTGTATGCTACAAAATACCCCAATACAAAATGTTGATTCACTGGATAACTTTGGCTTTTAAAGCAATGTTGCAAAGTTCTGCTGCATTGACTTGACCCACATATTGATTGCTTATTATAATAAGCAATTCGACTAAGCTGCAATCAATGGCAATTAAAATCAATTGGACAGAATTTAAAAGCGGACAGCTGACGTTATAGCCACGTTTAAAGTGGGTCGCAGCAATGCAGCCAATTTGACGGCAATTTATTTTAATTAAAATTTCACTAGCCGCCAGGCACATTTGCGTGATTAAAAAGTTTAAAGGACAATAACAACAACAACAATAACGGCAAAAGCTTCCGTTTCAATGTCATAAAAATAGCTCACGTGTCACGACCATAAAAGTCACACATAAAACAGCAAAAGTTACTATAAACACAGCAACGACAACAACAACAACACGAAAGCAAATTTAATTACAAACAAGCAAACATTAAAATTTGTAATTCCATCATAAAAATGTTTTTTCTCGTTCTTTTTCTGGGTGTGGGTGTGGGTGTAACGGCACCTGCCTTGACAGCAGATATTTACATTTAGCTACTTGTATTTCCTCAATAAAAACGATGCAGATTAGCCAATTCTCTTGGGCAACTCTCCGGTGGGTGGGACGAAGGATGGAGGACCCTTAAATTGCGGTTTTTAATTACTTTATTTTATTGCGCAAGTTTTTGGCCAGGCGCATTGAGAATTTCACAGTACATAAAATCTACGCGGTGTGAAATGGCATCCAGCAAAACCGGACAGCGTTAACATGCCATTTGGACATGGCACTTGCCACCGTGCCCCCCTTGTTGCTGCCGTTGTTAACTGAAACTTGAAAGTCGCCAGGCAGCAAGTAAATTTGAGTTGTCCGTTGCCAACGCTTTGTTCCATGCACAGTTCATTTTACTCGGCTTCATTCGGAGCAGTCACAAAACATGCGTTGGCATCTACTTCCTTTTCTTTCTCCTGTCGCTGTCTGCCTCTGTCTTTGCGCCAGACTTTGTCTCCGCCCGTGTCTGTCTGGCAGTTGCTGCAGTGCCACACGACACGTGTCACATGATGCCGCACCCACGAATTGACAATCTCTGACTGTACACCAAAAATTTGTTAGCAAAGAGTTGATGAGAACAGAAGGACAATGGGATGAACAAGTGAAGATAAAGGCTTAAGTTTACATATTGTATGTAATAATATACAAATAAAGAAATAGGGAAAAATATAGCCATAGACATAGATTAAGATATAGATATGGATATAGATATAGATATAGATATAGATATAGATATAGATATAGATATAGATATAGATATAGATATAGATATAGATATAGA
>SCDS01000756.1:23165-89613 GCA_004149465.1 Drosophila nigromelanica
ATATATAAATATATATTCATATAAATATAAATATAAATACATATGTACATATAAAAATAAATAATAAATAAATAAATAAAATAAATAAATAATCTATATTTATATCTACACCTAAATTTTTATAAGGATACAGATCGACATAGATGCGTATATAAACATATTTTTATTATTTATAGGGAGTTATAGCATTTATAAATCAATTTATGTAAACAGAAGTTATAAGTTTAATCAGCAAATACAACTTTTATGGCCACTGTTCTGCTCCACACTCAGAACCTTTGTATTCCTTTAACTCACACCGTCTTTTTAGTTATATTTTTGGGCTCCTTTCAGGGACCTGTTCTTGGCAATATTGGCAGCTGCCAGAGTTTTGAACTGCATACTCAGACAGCAGCTACGTCGAGGTATTTGTCAATTAACGCTTATTTTTTCTTCATTTTTAATTGTCATTCCCAAGAGCTGCTGCCAAATTTCAAATGTGCAACGATGCCAAAGGCCTACTCTGTTCGTTTTCTTCTCTTTCTATTTGTCAAAAGGGAGGAGGAAAAGGACATGTGTTCTTACGGTTATTTGCACGGCTGTCACAGTGCATAGGTGGAGTCTGTGGGACAGAAACCAGAGACGGCGACTGCAGCGTTGCATTTCAAATTTCAATCTACCGGCAACTGTTTCGATTGTTTACATTGATTTATTTGCGTTGTTGTTTATGCGGTTTCGCATAGTTCTGGGGCTTTTGTGAGTTCGCTGCACTCTCTAATCCACTAATACTCCAACTGTGCCGGCTCAAATTCGCAGTATTTCGTATCGATTCGAATCGGATTTCGTTTACAGTATATAGTATTTTATATTTTTCAATCTCTCTCTCTTTCTCTCTTTATCTCTCTGTTTTTCTCTCTATCTCTCTCGTTCTCAGGCGAGTGCGTCGGTATTGAAATGGATTTATTTGGTTTGGCAAAATATTTGGCAAGTCCCGACACACGGCATTTTTATTTTATGCTCTGTGTTGGGCAATGGTTTTACATGCGGCAGCTGCTGTGGCGTTCAGTGGGCGTGGCAGCTGTCGACAGCACGAAAAGCAGCTCAAATAGTACAAAAGCATTAAAACTAGCTGCATTGTATAGTTTTTGTATTCTTATTTGGCAAAATACCTTTATTTGTTTGCCCTGGCCCCTTTATTGAAAAGCCTTACAAAAGAATATTATTATTTAGTGCGGCTTCTAACAATGGAGCAGTCAATGAACACGATTCCAAAATATAATTTGCTGAGTTTTACAATAGGGGAATATAGCTTTTAACTGTAACATTTTACAGAAGTGATTTATGAATTTTATTATTTTTTTTTTGTTTTGATATAATATAACAAGATTCAAAGTTTCAAATTTAGTTTTCATACCTGGACTAGTTCTTTCTTTCTATATATATATATATATAAATTGTATATTTTTTTTCTCTTGTATGGCTTTGAAATTATGATCAGAAATCAAGCTGTCAAGAAATATGTAACTCAAATATAAAGTAGATTTAATACCTTTTTTTATTAAGCTCCCAAAACGTAGGGAACTTAAAGCTATTCAAAAACCTCTGCAAGGCAAGTGTGTGCGGATTGTGATATCAAAAGGAGGACATTAGAAGAAGGAACACATGAATATTTCTTTACATTCGGGGTAACGTGTCGAGTTCAAAAAAAAGGCTGAGATCGTCAGTTTAGGGAGAGTCTGAATGTGATTGATATTAATTGAATTTCTTTAAGAACTGAAAGGTATACGAATTTAGGAAGAATGCGCAACGATAGCGAAGGGATTGATGTAGGCACAAGCACCGAAGTGGATGAACGCTCCGAGCCAGAGGATGTGGTCTCAGAAGTCGACGGAGCCAGGGTTTTGCCCAGTGGCAGTCGCACTCTGGACACTCGCCTAAATCCGGAGGCACCCGACTTTGTGCCCGGCGTGACAAACAGCTTGCTGGCCACCAAAATTGTCGACGAATGTAAGTAATTGCAATCTGTGTCTGCGACGCTCTCAGCTCCCTCACACTTCCGTCCAGTGCTGGGCTATACCCGCTGGAGCACCGCCGCAGGCGAGGACATCTCGTACGGACCGCGCTACGATAGCATCTGGAGCGAGAGCAGCATCCAGCTGCAGACCCAGGCGTTTCTCGAGCCGCTCCCAGAGCGCAATTCTACCGCAGGCATGCAACAGGCCAATATCATTGAGGTAGTGGGCGATCAGGAGGAGCCGCCGTCGCCAACGAAGCGATCCGACAAGCACAGCTCAGCCGAAGTGGAGCCCGTTTCCAAGCGATCGCCACCCATCTGCTGTTGTGCCTGCATGTAGGATGTGGCATGCGGCACGTAGCACGTATCATGTGGCATGTTGTATGTTTTCTTTCACAGTTTTACCCATTAAAGCACTCTGTCTCAATATATTTAAGAGAAATAAACGTTCCTAGCTGCCACGCCTGCATTTAGCCCACCATCTTGGCCCATATTTCAGCGCCGGCCTGCAGCATCCCGCCAGCCAGTTAGTCAGCCAGCTACTTTGTCCTGACTTTCTAATGATGTTGAATATGCATTCAAAGTTTTGCCCTGACGCGAAAATTGCTGGCACAAAACTTGGCTTCTCGCCTGCGCCGCTTGCAGGTAGCCAGGCACACCTGTCTGTAGGTGCCCGCATCGCTCACCTGCCCTTAAGCAGGCTGCACTTGCACCACCTCCCCCCCCAGAACACCCTGCGCCATGCAGGGTGCCCCGATTGTATCTGTGCGACAACTTGGGTGCTGGCACTTTTGTTTTTGGGCGTTCATAAGTGGTGTGTGTGTGTGTGTGTGTGTGAGTATGTGTGCGGCATAATGAGAAAAGTTTCGTGTCTTTTCATGTCTCATTTAGAGCTGAAAGCAGTGTACGTTGAATTGTTGTACAACTTGGTTAAGCGACAGCAGCGTCTCGTTGATGTCTCATGCAGAAGCTGACAAGGCCCAAAAATGGACACAGCTGCCCCACTGATGATGTTGGCCCACTGACTTTTGAATGATTAAAAAGGGGCCCGCGGTCATAATTGCACTCAGCCGGGACAGAGACATGTGAGCACAGCTGCTGAATTTGGCGGAAACAATTACCAAGTTGTATGCAAAAGTGCAAATTGCCAGCAAGCAACTTTACTCAATGTCATCCTCAGACACACACACACACACACACACGCACACACATACGATGCGGCACCTGTGCCAGTGGCATCGTCAATGTGTCCTGTATTTGTCCCGTCGCGTTTCGCTCTTGTTGGTTACTCGCCACCTACGCTGGCAATTTCCGTGCAGTTTTGTTGTTTGTTTATGAAACAAGTCACGTAAACGTCGTCGCTCGCTGCGGGGGCGTTGAACCGAGCGCAGGGTCTAAGTGGGCGTGCCGGCACCTTCTGATGGTTGCCTGGTTGCTGTTGCTGTTGTTGTTGTTGTTACTCTTTGCCACTTTTCGGCAAATCGAAAACGTAGCAATTGTCAAGTGGCACGTCACCTGCCAGGCAATTGGCCGTGGCAAATGCAACCCTCTGCACCCTTAACCCGGCCATCACAATTTTTTTGGGCCAAAAAGTTGGCGATCTTTTGGGCTCTGTAGCTGTTTGTTGACATTTGGCTGTTTGTTTCTTTTGTACAACTTGTCTGCTGCTGCATATTCATTGCGCAAATATTTTTCTAGCCACAGAGTCCATGTTCACAGGCCGCAACAAAATAAAAATATATATATTTGCACAGAACGCAACAAATGCCGCCAGCAAACCGACAATGACACCATTTATGATTTATGCATCGATTTCAAATCACAAATGTACAAAAACTCACAAATGAATAAAACGAGAAACCCGAAACTGCAAAAAGACCAATACAAGAGTATTGCAAAATAAAACAAAAAATAAAAACATATATTTAAATATTTCATGATAAATATCATGGCGCTTCATTTAAATGACAACCAGTTCAAGAACCAAATAGTTTTGGTTTGTTTTGCTCCGCTCCGCACTCGTTTATCAATAATCCATTAAACCGGTTATATTAGCGAATATTTTATTATCCAAGCATAAATGTTTAGCGACAAATTCAATTAATATCCATATTGCTTAAAACAAGTGCTTTAAGTATTTAAAAATATTTTTACAATAAAAGATATTTTCTGCTTTCAGATAAATAAAAAATTATATAAAAAACCGATTCTTGTTTATTTCTTTATTTCAAAATTAACCAGAAAAAAAGAGATGTTTGTTGAAACTTTAAATTAATTGATTCTGTCAAATATAAATTGTATTCATTTATTTGATATCTGAAGTTTATTGAAATTTATATTTTACTGATATTTATATTTATTTGTATTTTTGTATATTTTTGATTTGAATTAATTTGTGTCACAATTATTAAATTGCATTAATGGGTATCTGTCAAGTTGAGCAACTACTTAATCTTACGTTGCTCGATATATATTTTTATCGACAGACAACGATGCCAGCACTTTTAGTTAAATTGAGCAACAAACACGTTTGGCAATAAAACTGATTCCACTAACCATAGCAGGCAACTGTACCCACACCCGTTTCCCCGCCCGAACTTTTTGTCTACGGTTACTGCACCCCCCAAAAATAGTCAGCCAACCCCCGAAAATGCCCGCCGCAATGCGCTGGCGGAGTTTTGCACATTCTAACAGATTTATTTCACTCGAAATAGTTTCATTTTAGTTGCATTATTGTTATTGTTGTTACTTGCTGTTGTTGTGCTGATTGTTGTTGTTACTGTTGCTCTGTTATTGTTATTGTTGTTGTTGTTGTTGTTGTAGATGCCGTTTGCCAGAGCGACTGTAAAAAGTTTTTCTATTATTTTCAAATTTAACTTTGCCATTTGTTTGAATTTCGTGTGAGTGAGCATGGAAAAGGGTACAGAAGAACAGAGCAGAGGGGCAAAAGGCAAAAGAGGGATGGACAGAAGGGTGCAGCAAATACTTTGCTATCAGTTTGTGCTCTCATATATGAATTATACTTATGTACTTATTTATCGATATGCTCAACTTTTAAATGAACTCGCATCGAAATGTCCACAAATTGTGTACGTTTTCCAAAAATAACGAATATTTTGTGGTCAAAGGATTTGTGGTTCTTGCTTTAAATCACCATTAAATTAGGTATGCCAAATGAAAAATTAAAAATTGGTCTTTAAGCATTGAAAAAGCTTTCGCAACTGAAGACCTTTAAATATTCATTCGCTCTTGGTCGAAACTCTTGAACGTGTTGTACAACTGCAGTCACTGCCTGTTTACAGATTTCAGTCAGTTGGAGTTGATAGCGCACCTAACCCCAACAAAGGCAGGTGTGCAATCCGCCCGTTCCCCCTCTGCCAATACCCCTATCCGACGCGCGTCCCTGCGTTCATTTGATGCCGCTGCTCGCTGGCCAAAACAAACACAGCGCAAAGGTGGCCAAATTACTGCCGGTTCGTGTTGTTGCTGTTGTTGTTGTTGCTGATATTTCTGTTGCTGCTGTTGCCCTTGTCGCTGGTGTCAGTGTTGCCACCTTGTTGTAGAGAGCATAAAAAAGAGGGAGATAACAACATGGCCGCACAAACAGTTGCAAATGTTGCTTTTGCATGCATGGCCAGACGCCCGCCAGTGGCCACGGCTGCCCCCGTCCCTGCCCTGGGCCCACCCTCTCACTTAGCTAGCTGTACAGGTGAACGCCGCTGCTATTTAGACAAGTGACATATGCGCCACACACACACAGGCACACACATACATACATACACACAGCTCATGCAACATGCAAAATGGTGTGTGTCAAAAAGGAAAGCAGCGTCGCCGCTGCTGCCGCCGCAGATAGCAGTCAACTTTGGCGTCGACGTTGACGCCAACGTTGCGGCAACACCTGCGGCGCTGATGCGCTGCTGCTCTTAAGAGGAAGCGCTGCCTGCGCGCAAATTGCAGGAAACCGGGCAACGGCGAACGGCGAACGGCGAATGGCAAGCGGCAAACGAGGAGCGACAAACAAACAAGCAAACAAACAGCAGGCAGCCAGCAAACTAAACAACAAACTGCGCACTCTGTGCTTTTATACCCTGGAAAATAGGCGAAAGAGGGTATGCTATACTTGTGAAACTATGTGACACAGGCAGAAGAAGGCAAGCTAAACGTTATCACGGTTATTTGATCTTGTATTGTGCCACTGGCTATATGTGTGAAAGATAGAACTTAAATTTAGAAAATAATAATTGTTATTTAAAATGCTGAATAAGCCTCTCACATATATCTGAAGCAGATCCGAGCGATATCCAAACCAAGATTAATATAAAAAACAAAGCTTATTATCGCTTTAGATAAACTCCCCGCTTTACCAACAAATATTTTCCTGCTCGATTGAGTGCGGAGTATCCCCTAGTCAGGCACTTTTAGCTAGAGCTTACCAGCTAGTTTTTGTTATTGCTTTTCTTGGTGCTGCCCCTTGTGCCCATCTACCCTTATGTTTTGACACAGTTCACAGAACTTGCAAGCGCACTTTTTTTTGTTGTTTTTTGCTGTTTTTAGTTGCAATTAAACATGCAACTGCCACAGAGAACGGGCAAATGTACAACTACAACGGCGACAAAGGACAGACACATCCGACAGAGCATCGCTCATCAGTGCACAGTCCAATTTGCATGGATGTGTGGGTGTATGTGTGTGTGTGAGTGTGAGTGGATGTGTGTGTAGCCTTGCGTAGCTCTGTTATTGCAACTGAGACCCGTGAAAAAAATTTGTGAAAAAATGAAAGAAATGCGTAACAAATTTTTGGTTGGCTGCAATTGAATTACGAGCAGTGCAAAACTAACTGATGACAAGAAAGAGAGAGAAAGAGAGAGAGAGATAGACAGAGTATGTGTAAAGCCCTAATTTGACTTTCAACTTAAAGTTGAAAAAAAGTATAATATATATGAAACACATATTTTATTTCAATCATAAAAAGTATGCAAATCAATATTATTTTTAAATTAAACACAATTGTTATCGTACAAACTGATATCCACCCTCTGTCAATCAATACCCAAAACACCTCTAACAGTAATAAAATTGTTTAACCGTAACTCGGTCAATAAATTAACATAAATTTGTGTACATCTGCCATGAGATGCCCGCAAAACAAATTGATTTAAATAATGATAGATCATCACACGGGGCCAGAGTTCTTGCTAGCATATGTTAGTCCACAATTTTGCCATTTGACACATTTCAATTAGTGATATTATTCGAACACAAATACTCGTAACTATTATGCATTATTATGGCATTATATTTCAATTAAATGGGTCAATCAATTGCACAGAAACTCAATCAATGTCCAATTACAGGTGGACAACAACAACAAACTATTCATGAATAAATCGAGGCTCGTTTGTTTGCAAAAGTAAATACTAAAAATAATAGGAAGAAACCGTTACGACAAATAAATAATAACAAGACCAAAACAACATTTACAATAACCAGCCGAAAAGTATATAAATAATTTTTTGACTGTAAACAATATCATGAAAGGCGACAAAGCTTTTAAATATTTCTGCAATATTTATTTTCCTATGGCTGCTGGGATCCGTCCAATTTATAGAGCATGTCGGCACCATCCCCCTTTGGGGTGTGTGTGTGTATGTGTGTGCGTGGAGTGTGTGTGGTTCTGTGTGCACGGCAATATATATAAATAAATATTTCAGTTGCCTCGGCGCCCTTTGTTACTAATTAATTTATATCAACATTTCAATGCTAAGCCAAACAAAACAATCAGCTTAATGTCGGCCAAAACACAAACACACACACACATACAACCACACACACACACACAACCATACACACGAAGACATTGAAATCTTTGTCTATTCTAGGAAGTGTGAGCGATTACGCGGGCAGTTCTTAAAGTTTACAGAGTCAAAAGAATTTTAATACTCACTTTTTCACTTTTATTAAATAGGTTTTCAATTTACAATTAACAATTTTGTGCAATATTTTTGGATTTAAATATAAATTAATGGTGATCTGTTCACAACAGATGTATATAATACTTTAAATAATTAAATTATGTTTTGTCAATTCATAAAAAAGTCAAAAGTCATTCTTTCTTATTTATATATAATATATTTATTTATTTATTTTATTTATTTATATTTTTGTTTTTGGTTTAATATTTGGAATTTTAAATATATTTGTATTATGTTTCATATATTAAATTGGTTTAAAAATGTCCCAATAAGTGTTTTTTTGGATATGTTAAAACTGCCCACGTTTGGGCTAGCTGTGATTGTATTTAAAGGATTAACAGCCTCAAGGCTGCGGCTTTTGCTACTTTCACACGACTGCCGGATTAGCTTCGTGGACGGCGACAACGGAGACGACGACGACAACAACGACGCCTTCAATGTTTATCTTTGCCAAGAGGCTTTGGCCCGACTCATTTCTGTTGCTCGGTGTCCGTCGTAGCTGTTGTTGTTGTTGTTGTCGTTCCTCAAGTTATTGTCTGTTTGCTTGTTTGCTTTTGGATGACTGTTTAAGTTGGCGCTTTGTCTAGGCACAGGCCGCAAAAACTTTGGTCACACATGACGCCCCCTTGGTGTGATTTAAAGTTTCATTGTCGCATCCGGTCTGCACCCAGGAAATCACAAATTAAATTATAGTCTTATGTGTGTGCACAAATCGATCATAAAATTGTAATTACTCGCCGAACTAAGCACGTTAACACGCTGCCACACACGGCTCCTCGGAGGTGGAGAGAGACTGGGAGACGCAGGGACAGTCAGCCAGAGCGATTAAAAGCTTAATTATCCCATTGCGACACTTCATTAGTTTGGGCGTGCACTCCGCCACACTTCGCCTGCCGTCGCAAGTTTTCGCCACGTTTATTGCAATTAATTTTCTTGAGTTCAGTTTCAGTTTTCGGTTTTAGTTTTAGTTTCAGTTTTAAGTGCTTTTTGCGTGTGTGTTTTGGCTAATAAGCCGCCTGTGGACGGTCCATTGACTTTTGGCCAGTTGCGTCCACTGCTCATGTGGCCAGCACAACCGCTTCCACACCCCCACATGCCTACAAAGAAGAAGAAAAAACACATTTGCTGTCATTGGTCAATTAAGTTGCAAGCCCCTGAAATATTTAGCTCCATTGTTTGGCATTTTCGCCAGTTTTTCTGTTTATATATATAAAGGTATACTTATCTTTTTTTTATTTTTGGTTTTACGCAGCTAATGGAAATATCCTGTGCTTTATATTTGAACAAGAATAGAAGAAGAAAAAAAAACAACATGACGCAAAAGAAAAAATTTTAGCTTATTTTCCTTCCGCACTGCTTTCAACAGATTCAATTTGAAACGCTACATTGAATTAAATTACGTGAGCGTCGGGTTGGACTCGGAGTCGGAGTCGGAGTCTGAGTCAGTTCGTGAATCTGAATCGAAATCAGAAACAGAATGAAAAGATGCCAAGTGATGGCATTGAAGCGTGGGTAACTGGCAACCGTAACAATAATATGGCCCACAAAATCGCATAACAATGAAACTGGCTAAATAAAACCCAAACAGTAATAGTAAAAAAATGCGTTCGCAAAAAGCAAGCGAAAATTGTGCCATCGTTTTTTAAGCCTAGCAACAAATTCAGGGCTCCAAATGAAATAATGAATGTATATACGACTTATGATGTGAAAATTTGTTAAATATTATTGCTTACAAATTAAAAAATTCCACGATTAATATTTAATAAATGCTTTGGCTGAATTTTATAGATCTTCGGCTTTCTCTAAGATGGTTGAAGGGAAAACAAATAAGAGAATATGCTTATACTCTTAAATTTGCCAACAAAAATCAGTTAATTAGCCGCATTTTCTGAGCCAACCAAGTGGGTCTCAGCTTCGTGGCTGGAGCCATCACAAAAATCGACATAAATTATGCGCTTTGTGTCTTGGCTAGTTGACTTTTTGCATTGAATTTGCTGCATAAATCACAAATGGTAGCGCACACAAACACTGACAAACAAACACACACACACACAGTTGGGGGCTGCAGTTTCAACCCTCACGTAGTTGTTGGCTGATGCACGTTTTTTTGAGGCGCCACCGCCGCAGGAGCTGGCCGCACAATTTGGCACGTGTGATAAACTCAAAATTGTTGCTGCCAGCGGCTGCAATTGGCCGCCTGCGATGAGGTTGCCACTGTCAGCATTTTCGGAAAACGGCTAAGCGAAAACTTTGCCAGATTTTTCGGTTATCTGGCACATGTAGCTGACCTTTTGCGGTCCGCAAAAGTTTCGCCATTTTGCCTCACATTAAAAACTATTAGCTGCGGGCTCCAAATAACCAAACTAGCAACGGGTGTCCCTTTTTTTAAGATTCCACTGCGAAAGATCGAACAACATTGCAAATAGTTTTTTCAGTAAGCAAAAACCGCTTATCAAGTTCAGTTTTGATGGTGTTTAAAAAGGGGTAGACTATAGTTTGTGCCTGTAACAAACTATGTAAAGTGATAGATTATCTCAGCTAATCCAGACCGGAATTTAAATTTTTTTTAAATATGAATCAACCTTAAAAACAAGCCTTTTGCCCCCAAATAGCTAGGCCGCACCGGACCAACTTGGTTTACTAAAAAAAAAACCGTTTTGAGATAGGGTAGAATGTGACAAAACTATGAACTGGTCAAGGACGGAATTTTAAATTGGGTTGGCGAAAGGACAAACCAATTACCCAACGACTAAAAATATCTTTTAGCTCATTTGCATGATATATCTTTTAACTTAAACTCTGGTGGCTGTCAAGTTTTTTTTTATATTTAAATATTGGTGAGCAAAATATAAATTCGTTAAAAGGTTGTCCCACTGCCTTCTGTTCAACATTTGGTCCACATATGTCCTTCTCATTTATTTGGACATGCATTCACTGTATGTGCAGTGACTTTCTATAGCTGGAAATGGATTTAGAGCCAGTGACGTTATTGCCCCCCAAACGAGGATCGTTTAAGGGCAACATGCGACGCTTCAATGCATAAACAAAACATGTTGCCATCAACTTCAGCTTCGACTTCACCAACAACAGCGGCCGGGGTCAAATGGCAGCCTGGGCGGAGGGCGTGTCTCACATGTCGAGCTTGGCCCTGAGGTGTGCGCCTACTTTGGCCAATTACAGTTGGCCGGGCCGCATGTGATAACCCTTTGACACCACGAATCTTCTTGTGTGGCTGAATGTTTGCCAGTGCGGTCAGCGCGACTAATTAAAGAACGGGCACGTTGAGCAGGGGTGGGGCAGGGGCAGGGGCAATGGTAGGAGCAATGACAACAGCTGAGGCAGCAGCATAGATTTCATTTTTGGCGACGACTAATGGCTGCACTTTGACCGCAGCTGCCGCAAGAGTGGGGGAGCATTAAGCCACCTATTTTTGGGTTGGTGGGGGGTGTACGACAACGACGACATGCTGTTGTAATTTGCAACTTAAAACTGTTGTCCAGTTCGCTGGATGCGGCGCTAATGCCAAGTGCTGATGCAGCAGCAACCAGCGGCGGGCTATTTGAATGTGATTTAATGTGAAAACCAGAAGAGACCATCTCCCAACTGCCCAAACCCACCGAAAATGTTCATGTGAAATGAGTCATTACAGATATGCAATCAGGCAGCGACTGTTGTCCACAGGGTTCAACTCCATGTTGTTGTTGTTGTTGGGGCTGGTCGAACCCGCAGCGTTGGCAAGGCAGCGACCACATCGAGTCATTTGTTAACAACCAGCGCGCGGTTTTGTTACACCAAATGTGCGGAAGTGTGTAGTCGGATGTGGTTAAGCATACGCCATGTTGCCCCATCAAAATGGCTTTTTTGATGCGGCTGCCAGTCCTGTTGTTTTTGTTGCTATTCTCTTTGATGGCATTTGTTTTTATTTTGTCTTTCGCTTTTTTTTGCCCTTTAAAGGTTTTTATTAACCGAAATGCATGAAATCTATGCACGGATACGCGCGCAATAATGCAAAATTTATGGCTCACAATACGTGACACTCCCCCAACTGTCAGTCACACACCCGCCCCTTTCCACAACCCGATGGCCCACACGCCCACACAGCTGCCATTTTTAGGGCGGAAGCAACTCATTTGGTGTTTGTCTGCGCCCAGCCCAACATTCGAATTTGGATGTGGTTACGGATTTGAGTCTGGATTTGGATTTGGATTTGCATTCGCTCAGCGTGTAGTTTTAATTGTTTTGTCGCTGAATTATACATATATCCTGCATGCTCTCGGGGCTTTGCAGCACACAAATTACGCACAGTTTATGGCATTTAATTTCGTGTTCCACAACAAACAACAACTTTTTACATATACACTTTAAACGCAACCAAATGGAGAGCTCTGTCTGCTTTTTTAGTTGACCGCAGCGCATTTTGTTAGCTTCTTGTTTTTATTTTTGGCACCACTTTGGCATCCATTTTCCATTTGCTGCAATGCAATTGATGCTCTCTGCTTTGATCGTACAAAAAAATGGTCTGAATGAAAACGCTGCATCTGAATATGAAAAAATCGAAGTTTTTGCAATGTTAAAGATAACCCAGAAACTTAACGGCTTTGAAATACTCTTTTTATAAGTTAAAAATAATATGCAGACATAATAAATAAGAAAATATATTTTAATTTATTATTTTACTATTTATTTTAAAAGCTTTGAATAAGTTTCAAACTTTTGTAGATTGGCTTTTTAGTTGGCTTTATGTGCATTGATTCTAACTTCAAAGTTAGACATTGTTAAAAAACATTAAAAATAAACAAAGATGTTTTAATTTCTCTTTTATTTACATTCGATCAGTGAGTCTGAGTGTCAAGATGTTTAACAGCATTATCACCACAAAGCAGTTGGAGCATTACCGCAATGCTGCCAAAAAGATATCAGAACTGCGGGATCGTTGGAATGATAGGTATAGCTGGTATCCCAAAGCTCAGGGCCAGCACTATGCGCACTATGGCGACGTCTACAAGGAGAGTCTGGACACGTACGGCGAAGAGGAGTTCAAGAAATACGCACTGTCGCACCGATTACGCGGCATTCACACGGCAGCCATTGACGAGCCAAAAATGGAGTCGGAGAAAAAGGTCTGTTGTTATCCCATTAACTACATGGAGTCCATCAAGCCATCAGTGACCACAAATGGGGAATACGGCCTGATACCGCCATCGCATCATCATCACTGTCTCCAGGGGAATTTTATAAAAATAAGACAGTGTGAGAATTTCAATTAAGGGGACATTTCCAATGGAATTGACATTCAATTAGGAACACTAGAGGTTACCTAAAAAATTCAAAATTATATGCAATATTTCTATAACATATATATTTTAAATTCACAAAACTGCTTAAATGGTTCAGAAAAAATTTTGTGAATTTAAAATATATATGAAACTGAAACTGGTATAATCATAATTTATAACAAAGAATAAAGGAATTGAATAAAGTGTATTACCTCTTCGGTTCGTCGACTTAAATAGTTTTTTATTACTTTTTCAGCTGCATTCGCCCCCGGCCACATGCAGTACTCTATGCATTTTTTTGACTCTTGTGCTTTGCTGTGATTTTAGGTTTATCTTTTATTTAATTTGTATTGGATGTTTGCATTTGAGTTCTTGTTGCGGTTCGTTTTGTGTGGTTAGATGGGAGTGTGCTAACAGGGGGGTGCCAATGGGGTGGTAATGCCCAGCGGCATTGCCATTTTCATTTTCATTAAGCAACAAGTTTTTACCCAGTGGCTGCTAATGCAGCTGCTCAGCAACTATTGCAAACACTTTGTCGGAGTCAACGTGGCAGAGTTTTCGCGCTTTTCCCTGCGCCAGCCAACAAAAGGGAAACAGGCAGCTGTCGTGCAAACTTTTTAATCTTGTTACGTTGAAAAAATAATAAAATTAAAGCTTGACGCTCGTTGGCACTTTGCCAGCTGAAATGCGCTTCAGGTGAAATGTTTTGCGCATTTCAATAAGCCATTTAAACTGATAATTGTTTCGTATAAATCATTTCACCAGCCTCTCTCCAGCACCAGTTCCAACTTCAGTTTAAACTCCAACCCAAACAAAACTGACCTTTGCCGCTTCGGCGAAAGTTAATTAAAAAATTGTGGCCATTGCGCGGGCAGCTTTTGTATAAGTAGCCCCAACCAAATAAACTGCAATTCAATTAGGGACGTGGTCATAAATAAGCCACACACACACACACACACGCGTTAAAAGGGACAAAGGGAGAGAAAAAAGGAGCTGACTGTGGGCATATTTAGGTAAATATTATTATAATTTCTCCTTTTCTACAGGCGTTCGCCTTGCTTTTTTGCAGTTTAATCTTTTATAAATAACAAATGGCGCAACTTGCTTCTTGATCTTCAACTTTGTGCGTGGGTGGTTGGGGGCGTGGCCGCCTTCAGAGATACTCAAATGCTAGTACTGTGGCAACTTGGCTAAAGTAATTATTTTTAATAATTGACTCGCCGTTGTTTGGATTTTTTTTTTTTGGTTTTTTGCTGTTTGGCATGTATCTTGTTGTTGCTGCTTCTGTTGGCCTAATTTTGAACTTTGAACTAATTTGGCAAAGTTTTTGGTCTGCACTGCGTGTGGCTTTGGCAGCTGCTTTGGTTACTGCTCCAAGCCACAGCGCGCTACTTAAACTAATTAAATTTATTGGTCTGTGCGAATTACAGTGAATTTTAAAAGAATCTTAGATTTGATTTGGTCAGAGCGTTACTTGCTTTAAATTATTATAAATATTTAATATATATAATTAAAAATAATCTACCAACATGTTCTTTATTTAAATAACAAAAAAATTATGTACATACATTTCATGGTAAATACAAAGTTATGTTAATTTTGTGAGCTATTTTAATTGCCCTTTATTTCTAGTTTTGAAATCTAGTTTTATTCCGCTGAATAAAACTACAACTTTTTTAGCTAAGTTAGGTTTAAGTCTTTAAAAATGTAAATCTAAAATAAAATTTAAACAAATTATAAATCCATAAGCGCATTCATTTAAATACATAGGGATGCACACATATATATACATGTTTATGTACCCAAGGCCAATTATGAAAATGCAAATTGCAGTAATATAAAAAAAAATGTAATACATTTATTTCAAATTAGCTAACTTAAACAAATTGCTTGCATTATTAATTTGCATTTTGCCATATTTTAGTCAATCGCAAAAATTTGGTTTTCATTTTGGTTTTTGGGCAAATATTTGGCAATTTATTGTTTAGTTAAACAGTTCTTAAAAAAAAAAATAATATTAATATGTTGCATGGCATTGCAATTCAGTTGATCAAAAATTCATTTAATTATTGTTTTGTTATAGGTATGTAGCTGTTGTTTAGATGGTCAAAAACGCAATTTAATTCATTCAGTGGGTAGCTGAACTTGGCCCCATGTTGTGGGGGCTGGTCTTCCATGTTAAAAGGCAATGAAGCAAATATGAACACAACGCCTCCTAAGCCTTTGACCCGTCTAAAACACGCGACCAAAATAAATTAGTTGGCATCAAAGCGCGCCCAGAAGATGGCAAAAGTGAAGGCATTTAACTGATCGCCATAAGCGACATAAGCCTGTCAGTGTGCGGGTGCGTCTGTGTGTGTGTGTGTGTGTGTTGGTATGTATTTTGTATGAAATAGCCCTTTTGCTCTTTTTTATGAGTCAAAATTCTTCCTTTTTTTCTTGGCATTTTTGACTTTTGCTACTCTTTTGGGGAGCCACGTGTCACAAATTAAAGTGAAAGTCTTATTAAACTTTCAGATTGCGAAAACCACTTGACAGCAAACTGCACCACAGGAGCAACATGTTATATTTACTGCTATGTTTATTTACTTAAACTGCGACAGCCACCAAGAACAAAAATTAAATATATTTTTAAATGCGAAGTCGAAATACTCTTACTAACCATATGAAATAATTAAAGCGGAAAAAATTATTTTCTTTTTTTTTTCATCATTGGTTTTACTTAAATTTTTTATATACAAATTATAAATACTTGCAAAATAAGTTAAAATTAATATAGCGTAGAAACGTAGCTAGCAATGTTAATACTCCGAATTAAAATAATTATTTAAAGTGTGTGTTTTTAGGCATAAATTCGTGTCAAGTTCACTTCATTTTTTTCGGTTCAATACTTTCATAGACCTTATTTTGGCATGTGGTGCACTGTTCCCGCTGTTGGCCTATAAAAAATTTACAATGCCCCATTGGAAAGAATATCAAAAACGTCTCAGAGAAGCCCACGACAAAATATTTGCATTACGCATACGACGCTTGGGCTTTCATGCGCTGGCACTTGCCTGGCGGCGGTAACGGCTGATACGACACACGTATGTGTATGTGTGGGTATGTGTGTGTGTTGAGCGACACACGCGCCTGACTGCGATTTAGTGTAATTTCCGCAATCATTTCCTACAGCATTTTATGCCACCACGCGCATCGATACGATATACATCTCCACCCGCTCCGCAGAGCCGCCGAGCGAACAGGCGGGGGACTGGCTAACTGACTGCTTGACTGGTTGACTGTTCGACTGTTTGACTAACGCAGCCAACCTTTAACCTTGGCGTCAGCTGGCTGATTTCACATTTTATTTGCCTTGCGTTTTCTTTTTTTTTTTTTTTGACTGAATTTCACACAAATTGCAGGCATTTCTTCGGGGATTGGGCGCATTCATAGACAGCAGTTCGCATGGCCCGTCGCCTGTTTTTAGTTTTGGGTTAGGTTTCGGTCGCCATTCAACTTTCAGTTTCATTTTGTGGGGCATTTAAGCGAAAATTGCTTAAATTGAATTATGGCATTCACTGCATATTTCGCTGGTTCGACGCCGTCGTCGTCGTCGCCTCAGTCAAATGCTTTTGCATTAAATTTATAGCGCGCAATAAACTTTTGCGGTCGCTGGCAAAACTTCAACGCGCCAAATACCGCAGGGCAATTACAGCACAAAAGGACCAGGCGAAGCCAAGCCGGACCCAGCCAGGCTGGAAGCAGAACTGGCGGTGGAGAGGGGCGCGCATCTAGCCAAGAGCTGGAGCACGAAGCATGGAATGAAGCATAAATGGTGAAACCAAAAATCTACATGCATAAATATGTTGGTGGGGCCGCAGGGCGGAAGCGTTCTCTGGTCAGGATGGATACTGTGCATCAGCTCCTAACTGATTTGCTTTTATTTCAGCTCTCTCTCTCTCTCTCTCACATTCTTGGAGTACAAGCTCATGTTGCTTTAAACAACACACACACACAGACACACACCCACACTGAGCAACAACATTGCACTGTACACGAGTTTTATGAATAATATCCTAAAGGCATTAATTTTCAAATTGGTTATTTTTGCCCATTTGGCCGCCGGTGCACATGTAAACAACAGCAAAAACAGGCGAGCACAGTCGAGCATGCCCCAACAGAAGCCCACAGCCATATGGGGTAACAGAGCATAAAGAGCGAAATATGTGTAATATGATTAAATTTGATCAACAAGCGCAACAAAGCAAGAGCAAAAAACAACAGCAGTCGCAACCCAACCAACCCACCCTGTCATGAGGCACGTTCAACAGCTTCGACGACATCTATAAATGTATTTATATATGCTGGCACACACACACACACACATACACATTTATTTACACACATTTGTTCACATATATTTGAGCGAAATCTTCATCGCTCTCTATGTTTGCCTTGTGGCAGCTTTACATGTGGCAATGTGTTATTTATTGCTCATTTATGATTTGGACGCGTCACATTTGCGAGACATTGTCAACTGGCAGCAGCTCGAAATCAATAGAAGGCAGAGAAGCCCCATGTTAACGACTTGGCATTTGATATCAGTTCAAGAAAAGAGGACACCAAATGAAAGCCGGAATTATGTTTGTCCCTATCAACGTATCATATCTAACGAGTGGCATTTTTACCACTCTGTCGTGTTGTGGAATTTGACTTTGTTTATTTCTTGGTACTTCTAACAAACGCCTCATACACCTGTCAAATATTTGATATGAAGTTATTATCAACCCCTAATCTTAAAGCATTCTAAAAGAAGAAAAAACCAACCGGGTGGGTTAAAAATTTGTCAAAGGACTTGAACTTTAGAAACAAGGCCTAAAAAATTGACATTTTAATTTTATCATAAATTAATTTAAATGTATATGAAAAACCCCTTTGTGTGGATGAAGATAACAAATATTTATATTGATTATCCGCTATTTAGAGGGAATTAAATCATCTATAATCTTTATATATAATATTATATGTTGTTCTTTTCTTTTTGTGATAATAAAGAATTAAATCTTTTTTATTTACACCTCATATCTATGAACATTTCAAAACTTTCTCCTTAGTAACAAAACAAAGGATCGGGAAACCCGGCAAATGTTGCACACATTTCACATTGCATTGTGCGGCAAAGTTTTGCCTGTTTCTCGTCGGCGCTCATTACAAGCTGCAACATGCGGCAGTCATGTTGTGCGTATAATCAACCCAGAAGGTTGCTGCGCCAGTGTGTTGTTTGGAGTACTCTGCATATTGCGTATACGACATGTGGCCGCGTAATGCGTGGCATTTAATTGACAACTGTTGCTGTCTGATTGCATTTTGATTGTTGCCTGACAACTTTGCATAAATTTCAATGCAACAAGAGGCAAACAACTCAATGGCAATTACCACGACAACTTGTCGCCTCGCTTCCACCACAGCCACTTCCGCACCCCCTCCCCAACCCTGGTTACTGTTGTCATGCACAACTTCATTTCGCAGCATTGATAAATCTAATAAGTGTCGCGCCCGTCATCCAATATTAAACCGCGCTGCCGAAGCTGAAGCTGATGCTGATACCACGCCCACTCGCACGCCCACTTACACTTGCAGTGGGCGTTGCTTAAAGGTAAACGTGGCGCCAAAGTTGCCAACTTGTTGGCGGCAAAAGTTTCACTTAAATTTTTACATTATATTGTTTTTGCGCTGCTGTGAACCCTGCCTGCCGCCACCCCCCCCCCCCCCCCCCCCCCCCCTTCCCACCCCCCCCCACCCAAACACCCCCCCTTCACATTGCAACTTTTTATTATTGTATTAGCAAAAGTTTTTTACGCTTTTACTTTGCCTTCTGCATTGCTTTTCCCGCTCATCCAGTTAGCCCCACTGCGCTGCAGCTGCTCGTCGTGAGCAATCTATAGTTTTCGGCATCTAAGGAAACATTGTTTTTGCCAGCAGTTGCCATAAAGTTGCCTTCTGGCCAGCCATTAACATTCTGGATTAAACAAAAGATCGATAAATAAATCTATCCCTGTACATAAACCAAACCGGTTCAAAGATTGAACTTTCAAATCATAAACCGAACAATGAACCGAAACTGTTGCCCAAAATTAAACCGAATCGAAACATTATTCATCGAACAATAGTTTTTGCTTTCATTGGAACGGAATATAGTTTTTAAGTGATTGGTGTCATACTATTTGGGATGGAATTGAGACTTTTAGTGAGAACATATGGCGGATATTTATTGAGCATATCTAAACTATTCAAATATATCTATATCAAAGCTTTAAATTAGACCAAATTATATACATATTGAATACATTATTCATAAAGCGCATTATGAAGCCAATCAATTGCCTACATATAATGCTATTTTAGGTCTCGATAATAACCCCAGTTGCTTAGCTACTAAATCCTTTGCTCCGTTCAAACCGTAGTCAGGCAAGAATTACTTTCCCACTTGTCGGCATTTCTATGGCCCATTCTAATTGAGTGTAAGCAAAGGCGAGGCTGCATTTCAACCGAGCTCAATGCGAGGCCAATTGGAAACTGAGCAGTGAATTTTTGGTTAATTTTTTAATACCAAACCCGGTTGTGTGGTGTAATTTCCATTAATTTAGTTTGCAGCTCAACTGAAACGGAAATGAACAAAGGCAATGCGACTGAAGACGCATTGAGAGCAAGAAAACACATGAGTGTGCGAGCGAGAGAAGTGAGAGAGAGAGAGAGAAGTGTGAGAAGTTTGCCATTGATAAAATGTACTAAGTCAAAGGCATTTGTAGTGCTTTAGGTGAAGGGAGGGACAGCTATCAGCGGCATCGGGTGTTGATTGTGCTAAATAACTGCACAACAATGGCGCCTAAGTACGTTGATAGAAAAGTAATGAAAGGCAGTCGACTTGGAGGAAGAAGCAGCATGAGAGGAACTGAAGTGGAATTAGGAGCTGGAGGCTGGCTGATTGGTAGCGCCAACAAAGGCTAATTCGAGCGCTCTGCTTGACTGGCTGCACTAGCACACAATAATTGGTAAAATTCGAAGAAAGGGCGAAAAAAGAGAGCCAAAACAACAAAACAACAAAACAACACGAAGCAAATCGCAAAACAAAAGACGAAAATTGTGTAAAGTGGTTTTATGGAGCAACAAAATAGAAAAATGGGATTTACCACACACACACACAGACACACACATACGCACAGACTGTCTAACATGTACAGCTTGGCACTCGGATTGTGGCTAAGAAGCGAACGCCTTAAGGTTAAAGTAAAGATTGCAGCAGCGGCTCAAATGGATTTACGTGTTGCGAATTTTAATTAAACGATAAAAAAGGGCAGCAGACATGGCCCCAACAGAGCCAAGTGGAGATGGCAATGGATGACCAGGCGCACTGCGTGTGCTTAGCACAAATTTATGGGGCCAGTTCGAAGGCCTCAAGGAGGAGCTGCAGCATTGGGAGTGCCCAGCATCATTTGGCCAAACCAGAGGCTGACTTTTTGCTATTCATTGCGCCAGCCGGTGTAAAATTTAATTTACGAGCTTGTATTTTCAATATGGCCACCGACGGCATCCACATCCAATGCGATCTACGTCGCCATCTCCGGCTTGGGGAGAGGCTCTTAAAAGTGATTAACATTAAATCATATACAAGGCCCGGCCATATCTTAGCCGGCCACCTGACCACACAGTTCCTGCCGCAAACAATTACATTTTGTGCACGCGCCCTTCATTCATTTTCACGCACGTACGACTTTTCGCACACAATTTTCACCTTGCGGCCTAGAAGAACACAAAAAAAAACTGAAAATGAAAATAAAGGCAAAAGCATTTACAGCTACGCATTTTGTTTGCTAATTTCACAGAGACGGCTTATCAACGAGCCGCCATTAGCCAGACACGAGACACGACCCCAAATTGACACCGAGCAGCGGCTTCTTGAGTAGGTGCACGCCAACCCCAACCACCAACCTGTCTGGGGCTTACTGTAGCTGCTGCCCCGAAGAGGGGAAGAGGGGCAGGGTCGAGAACTTTTAGCAATTTGTTTGATTTTGTGCTTATTGGACTTGCGTTTTGCATAAGCAATAAACATAAATTATCGACAGCGTCCAGCTACACTGCTGACATTTATTTATGCCCATAACTCATTGAAATCGAGAGCGAAAAGCGAACGCCCAGAAGTATGCTATGAAATGCTCAATGATATTGCTTTTATGCTCTATTCAGCTTGTGTGTCTGTTTGTGTGTGTGTGGGGTGAATTTTTGCTTGGGGAGTGCCCAATATTGCTGGACATGGTAGCGAAAGTATTAAACTATCAGTATTAAAATAATAATATCCAAAAGCTGACTTTACTTCACATTTGAGTTAAAGGGAATATTAATTGGAATTATTAACTGCAGTTTGCATTTTACCTATCATTCCTTTAATTTTAAATTTACCTGCATCTGTCAGCTGTTAACACCTTTACAGCAGTCAATTCGACTTGTTGACAGACATGCTAACAGAATGTGTAAATACTTCTCTTGGCACACGCAAGATGATGTGAGATAAGCTCTGTTAAAACGTTATTGTATAATCAAGTCAACTTAAAGCTGAGTAATAACTGACAGCTTGCAGAATTAATATTAATTATCTAAAGTTTAAATAATTTTAAATTAATCGACGCAAAGTTGCATGACGATTTCTTAAACTTCTTAAATAAATATCAATTAATTTTATTCTTACTTTATAATTTGTTTGCCCTTTGATTATAATCAGATAATTAACAAACTATATTTTACTGGTTGTCATTCCATTCTAGTTAGTCTCCTTAACTGAGCAGATATCAGCTTACGATTATTATGACTGCCTTTTGCAATGCTTTGATTAGTTTGTATTTTGTTGCAAGAACGCTTTTTGCGCCATTTTCTTGCAACTTGTTGATTACTTTTAAATGAGTTTTGCTCCGGGTCGTTTCTTGGCCCATTCGTTGTCGCTAGAGGCGCGCTCGTTGATTGATATTTACGCGCGTTTGATTGAAGTGTAATCAGCAGTCGGTCCGTTGGGCACAGAACAGGGCTGAAACTGGGCGTGGCATGTAGGTATTAGCAGCAAAATGGAATGTAAGTGAGCAAATCGTAATTAAAATTGCGCCAAGCGAACAAAAACAACGCAACAAATGACGCTTCAAGGCGCACACAATATGCATTAGTGAGTGCCAAGGAAGGGGTCAAAGCACTCAAATAGCTGCGACAAGGACTCCCCGTCCGACTCCAATACAGCCAACTCCTGACTGCTGACTGCTGACTGATGGCAATGACGTTGCAAACGCTGATGCAGTGCGAAGCTACTAATGAAAATGGTTGCATAAACAAGCGCAGCGAGCACATAATGAACAGCAGCCAAGCAGACAACTAAAGAGGCGGCAGGAGACGAGCCACCAACAAAAGATGAAAGCCGCTCTGCCACTCATAAATATGTACGTTCGCTGACAAATAGCAGACAAACAAACAAACGAAGAGACAAACAGCACAAATAGACAAAAAGAACAAGAGCTTCAGTCAAGAGTGCTTGACTAGAACATTGCCTGTACACAACTCTGTCAAACTTCCCGCAAAGTAGGTTTTAAATATAACCTAAATGCAATTTTCTTGCGACTAGCTTTGCATCTACATAACTCAGCCAATTATTCCGATCAAAATATTTGTACTTAATATAATTAAACAAGCCGGCATCTGTCAGTTACACACAAACAAGCTACCCTTTACCCACTTAAAGTGGCCCTAGGGTATAAAAAAGGGAGGTGCCAGCCACTCGTGTGCGCCTCGATAGACAAAGCGCCCTATGGGCACGGTTTGTCAGTCAGTTTGTCATTCAGACTGTCCCACACCCCAATCTCTCATCTACACCCCCATCCCCTTCCGCGTTTGTCAAGCACTCAGGCGCCTGGGCGTAAATCAAAGTGAAAAGCGTGCTAATTGCATTAAAAGCATATAAACAAAACGCAATGCAAGTGGCTGTGATAAATAAAAAAAATAAAATAAAATAAAATAGAACAAGAAGCGGAGCAGCCTACACCCCGAACCACTGCTTCACACTATTACTGCGGATTGCCCCTGGCTTGCGCCTGCTGCTGCTGCTGATGTCCTTTTGTGCATATGCGCTCTGTGAAATTAAGCAAATAAGCACGAGCTTATGCCAAGCAGTGGTAACTTTGTAGCCGGAATCCTTGCTGGCGCCTTGACGCCTTTCATAATTTTTAATTGCTACAACAACAATTAATGTGCCTTAACTTGGCCAAGATTCAACTTGGGACTTGTTTAATTTTCCTCAAATTTATCTTGCCTTATAATTTGAATAATATGTAAATTGTGGAGAGGAGCATACTACTCTTTAATACAAATATATAATAAAGCTATACATAGATTTATGATAAATGTCGATAGTTAGCTTTTCACATAATTCAGGAACTTCCAAAAGAAAGTTAACATGTTATGTGAGCGCGCACACCTTGGATTCAATGCTATATATGTTGTCTTTGTTGTCCGATTTCGTAATCCCAATGGGTTCTTTGCTTTATGGGAGCCAATCACGACCGCACAGTCAAAATTCAATCGTACATTGTGTTGATATATGACACGTAATCAAATGTTTTAAGTGCACGGCACACGCAGCCCCGGCCCTGGCCCATAAGTGCAAGCCCCCGGCGCAAAAGTCAAAATAAATATAGCGCATTAAAAGCCAGAGAGATATATAGAAAACAAAAAACGGTTGTGGGTGGACAGGCGCGTACCCCGCAAATCCGACAAGTAAATATAATAACAATAAAACGAAGCAGCGGCATGAATACAGCCAAGGCGAGATATTGTGGCAGTGCCAAAAACAATAAAAAAGCAACCAGGATAAGAGACAAGGACACAATTTGACAAGGATAGCGCCAGTTCCAGTACCAGTTCCAGCTTTAGTTCCAGCTGCAGTTCCAGTTGCTGCTGTGTGAAAAAAAGCGATGCCTACTTTTTGGGGCCACGTTATAGGTTTCGGTTTTCATTGCATTTTATTTAAAGACTTAATAACATTCATTATTATATAGTAATTTACACTGCTAAACACGTGTTGCACTTTACTTAAATAAGTACTTAAAATAATTCGGCTAAATATTTTGCATAATTTGTCTTAGACTAAACATTCAACAATTTCGCATGGATATTTCGCTTAAGATATGCGCGTGTTTATTTGTGTTTGAAATGTGTATGTGTAGCATTAAATATTACAAAGAAGAAGAAGAAGAAAGAACTGTACAATGTATGGGTACTCGTATATATTAGCTAAATCTGAGGAAAAGTACAGTCGCCTTTAGCGCCTTCGGGCTAACCCTTCAGCTCTTGATATATGGATTTGTGTTATATATTTTTTTCTTACATTTAAAATACACTTTACTGCAAATATTATTAAATAATTTCATCAAATAATTGTTGTCAATTCGAAAACATAGGTTTAGATAAATCTCAAACCCCCTGCTTTCATCTCAAATTGTATTCCCTTTACTTATAACGCCAGTTACAACGATTATGCTTTTAAATTCACTCATATACAATTTTAGTTTTTATTTTTCGATTTTTATTTTACACGAAAAGTGCTTTTGATTTACTGTAAGCATTTATTTTGAAGACTTTATTTTTAGCTTATTTGATCTTAACGTTAGCTATATATTTTCCGATTTGCTTTAATAGGATTAGTTTGACTACTCTTAACATTAAGCTTGTACAGATTAGGCTAATTAAGTACTCGCATATCTTGAATTTTATTATATTATTGAATATGTTTTTTGTAACAACTTTGAGCAATTTCTTAGCCTGCATAAAAGCCCGAAAGGAACAACGATCTGCTAGAGCTAGCTGTCTGCCCCACCCCCACCCGCCATAAAAGAGCATCTAAAATTTGGAATCGACGTATGTGTCATTTATCTGCTTTTATATACAGTAGCTGAGCAGCTGCAAATTTGATTAACCGCATGGCAGATGCGGCGTATACTTTATGTTTCTATTTTAGTTTGTTTTTTTTTCGGTTTTGTGCATTGGCTTAGTTGAAATATTTACATGGATCCAATGAGTTTGGCGTTGCCTGCAGGGCCGTCGTGTTTGGGTTGGGCTGGGGCCGAAATGTCATACATCTTCGTTAATTGTTATCTGGGCGCCGTGGATGCGCTTAATTGGACCAACAGACGGCGGTCGTGTTGCCAGCAGCTGTTCGGCATGTTGCTCCTCCTTGTGGGCGTGGCTGTGGCCGACTTAACACACGGCCAAGCGGCGGCATTACACAGAAAAGCTATTAAGACGGGCAGCGCGTAAAGCGAAATGCGTACAATGGAATTGGACGCTAATATCCGTGGCCAGCCGAGGCATGCGGATACACGAGCGCTCGATGATGCCGCAGCTGCTGCTGCGGCGGCGGAGGTGGCTGCCGCAGGACGACGACTCTTCTTGAGCTGCTTGTCTGCTTGCGGGTGTGACAAAGAAAGAGATAGAGAAAGAGAGAGAGAGAGGGAGTTAGAGAGCGGCAAGTGTTGACAACTGTTGCGCTGCGGGCTGCCACAGATGATTGATGATTGATGACTGACAGACTCACCTTCCAGTGATTTGTCCAGCTGGCGCACCGTCTCCCTGGACTCCAGGACGGGTATGCGCTGATGCTTATCGCTTTCGACGCTCTCCTCGTTGCTCTGCCAGTAGACCGACGAGATTTTTGCGACACACTGCAATGAGAGAAGCAATCGCGATGCTCTGCTATTTACTGGCTCATGAAATCTGTGCCGGACCCAGGCCCGGCTACTGGCGCGGGCGAGCCAGAGTGTGTGGGACCGTTGACGGCATACTAAAAGTTTTATGCTTTCATTAACTGGCACACACGCTGAGCTGATAACCCAAAATGACCCGCATATGCAAACGGCCAGTGTGTGGCCAGTGTGACCAGCTCAGTTGTTGGCCAGTAGTCGGATCATAAAAGTCCAGCCAGCGTTCGCATGAAATTTTGTGGCCTTTACGACACACATTTGCAATGCCAGACACCGCCCCCGCTTCACAGATAGTAATCAACATGCGCTGTCGTGTAATGTTGCCGCAAATTGAATCAAAACGTTGGCGTTGACGATGGCGCTGGCGCTGGCGCTGGCCAATGTAATGTATCAATTTCAGGGGCCATAATCAGCTTAAAGCCGATCCGGCGGGCCATAACTCACCTTCAATTTCATGTCGCCATGCTTGAATTGTCATCCGCGCACTCGAAACTCGAGGCCCAGGCGCGCCACTTCGAGACCCTCGCGACCCACCACCAGCGGCTCGTATGGCCGCAGCAGCGAACGGTTCGCGTGCATACCGTTAATCAGCCAGCCGAGATGGCAAACGGGCTTCGATGGCGCCGAAGTGCAATTGAGGCGGACCACATCGCCAATTTGGTATCGCGGCTGACCGCCGGTGATTTGTGGTCCATGCTTGGGTGTGAGAGAGATAAGTGCACAATGTGTTGGCCACATCGATTAGCCATAATATAAACCATTTTCCAAGGATAAATCCCTGCCCCAGCTAATCTTGCCATGCATTAAGCAAACTAAAACATTAAATAAAGTTGGTATTTGGTTGTACTTAATTTTTACTTGTGCTTATAGTTAGAAAATTTAAATCTAAGTATTTAGTTACAACATTTAATAGTCGATTAAACGCTCAGATAATACTTTATATTTATATATTTATTTTTATATTTTAGTTGCATAATAATCTTATGTAAATTATGAATACTTGAATACTTCTTTATTTAAATCGTTTTAAAGTCGACTTTAAAGCTTTTACTATTCAAATACTTTGGCATAATTGGCAACAAAACTGGCAATTGTAAAATTTCATGTGTAATTCTTCCACGTTGTTGCTCGAAATTGTTGTCGTTGTTGCTGTTGCAAACGAATATTGTGTCTGACTCTGACCTGGATGTTTGCCAATTGGGTCAGTCAGCCAATGGACAGACAGCCACCCAACCAGTTTTAGTTTAAGTCCAACAATGAATCTAAATAAATCGACTGCGACACACACATGCCCACACTTATACATACACACACCTTTATCACGTATTCGCTGTGACAACAATATAATCGGGCCTTAAAAAATGTATTTTCCTCTTCTGTGTGGCATTTCTTAAAATAACTTGGCGATTTCCTTTCACTTCCGCTTCCATTAAAAATGATAAAAATAATTCTGATTGCTCTTGTATTAATATTTGCCGCTTGCTTCCGCCCACAGCTAAATTCCTATAATAAATGCAGAGCCTTGTTTCATGCAAAAAAAAAAAAAAAACAAAATATACAATAAAATAAAAGCAAGAGAAAAGCAAAGAAAAAAATGCATGCTTTGTATGTTTTTTCCACTTCTTTCTTTTCTCATTGCTTTTAATTTTCTTTATTTTTCTTTCTTCCTTTCTCTCTCTCTGATTGTTCGGCTCTACTTAACTGCATAAATTATTATTTGCAGTCTTTTTTGTGCCCCGACTATTTCTACACTCTCTTGACATTGATTGAGCTGTTGATACTTTCTTTCTTTATTTTTATTATTATTTTCCTTTCTTCTATTTTTTTCCTTAGTGTCATTAAACGTACTTTAGACGTCATGCTCCCCACTTTGTCCACATTCTACTCTTTGAAAATAAGAAAAAACAGAAAAAAAGGAAAAATAAGCCGAAAGAAACCCTTTTCTGTTAGCCATTTGTTTGGGCCCGCTTGTTGCAATTGGTTATAATTGCTCGGACATTTTGATGGAGCTTAGATTGTGCCACATTGTTTGCCAAGGTGCTGGGACAATGTTTCAATATGGTGCGCCTTTGTCTGGCAATCCCAAAAATATACACAAATTTACCAGCTTAAATTGACAAATGAGAAAAACTCTCGAACAAGTTTTTTATGCCCAAAAATGGGTACATCAATTTCTGTTTAGTGGAGTAGTAGGTAAAACTTAAAGCTCGGCCGGAATTTACTTTAAAGCTTATGATAATCTAATTAACTGTGTCATGTTAGTTGTGCTCAGTCGACGATATTTTCCGTTTCTGTTTCTGTTTTCGATTTCCGCGCCTGCACTTCAATTATCCCTTTTCGCCAGGCGGCGCAGCAAAAGCTATCAAAACCATCTGAGCTCACTAACTGGGTCAACTGTATTTCGCCTCGTCATTTAGCTGTGCGCCAGTAATCACATTCAATTATTTCAGCCACAACGCACACACACACACACAAGCGTAAGCATAGATATGGAGTCGCATTAATTTCAATATTCCGGCAATTTAAATCATTTGATATTTTTTCGTTTTATACCATTGGTTTTTTTTCAGCCTCTTCCTCTTACCATTTACAGGTGATTCATTAACTTTATAGATCTGCAGCAGGCATAACGAAGCTGATTTAATCCGCTTAGGGTTGAACCCACTCATGGTATGAGGAGGGGCGGCTGCGATTCAGATCGGCTGACAAACATTAAAGTCAAGCATAATTATGTAATTCCCAGCAAAACGGAAGCGTGCTGCTCTGATTGACGCCCCACATACCCCCATATACTCCTTATATATGCCATATATACGAGTATAAGCTTAGTTAGTTAGTTAGGCTAATTATGCGATATACACCGTTTGATAGTCCCCTCCGTTCCTGCGCCCACCTGACGGAAATGAACACAAAATTGCCTGGGGAGCAACAATTGAGCCCCAATGCTGATGTCAATGATAATCATAATGGTGTTGGCGACGTTCCTACCCATTTCCATTTCCACTCCCATTACCCACTACATATTATTACGTCTAAATGAATATTTGAACACGCGGCGTATACGCAACAACCTCTGCAAGTGGCTTGGAAATGAGAAAGAAATCGCATTTAATAGGATGAAAGTCATTTTATTAGACCTTTCTTTTGGGTGACCTTTTCGCCTACTTAACATAGTTTTAACAGTCAGTAGATAATTCATTCTTTGATTTAAAGAGCAAGCAAGCAATAGTTACTTAGTATTATTCCATAGCTTCTCCCGATCAATGAAAAATCTATAAGAGAATTCTTACCCCCATTAGCAAAGCATGTCTTGCAAGCAATTTTATTGTGTAAAATAAGATTAAAATCAAGTGTGTTTTTTTAATTTGGAGTTTTATATAGGGCATTTCTTAGTCGGCCACTCTTTGCGAAAGCAAGCTTTTTCATTTGTGTATGAGTGTTAAGCATCAAGTTTGCAATAACTGAAGCCCATTTGAAAAGGCTGGCAAATGCGAAAATGCCGAATAGCAACTGGGATTTATATCTGACGCTGTTGCTGGCATTTCAACGGCCGTTGCGGCTGTTATTAAACACGTTTATTCTAAGTTTTCCCCAAAGCACTTTTTCATATTGCGTTCTGCCATATTTTCGCCATGTTTTGTTGGATTGCGCAAAAATTTCAAATTAAGTTGCAGCACAGCCAGTCGGATGCCGCTCCCCGGCGAATCCCTCCGCAGCTCCAGCAAGGGCCTAGTCGACGCCAGGGCCGTAGCCATAGCTATAGCCATAGCCGTAGTCGGATCCAGGTCTGGAGCTGTAAGTGAGCAACTGAATTGCATCACGTACATGGGCAATTTGCCAGCAGAATAATACAAAACACACACACACACACACAGACAGATGTGCAGACATGGTGTGTGCGTGTGTATCTGTGTGTGAAGGTTGTTGAACGCTGTCCTGTTGGCCAAGTGGCGGACTGCGTAGCCTTGCATGGCATGTTCTTTTTTCTCTTTGTTTTTTGGCACAGGTTTCATGCTTGAGAATTTGTAAATCGCAGCGAGAAACAATGCCAAAGCATAAACTATATAAATGCGAAATATTTTATATATATGTATGTGTGTATTCCACAGAAAGAAACAGATTACTTTTCATCGCTTTGTCCATGCTAAGCAATTAATCTTGCTATATGCCTTTCTCTGTCTCCCGCTCACTCTCTCTCTCTCTCTCTCTCTCTCTCTATCTTTCGCTTACCCACAACAATCATGTCCTCGTGACCGGAAACTGTCTGGAACGAAGGCGCCTCGCCGGACACCTCGCACCGATAGCGACCCGTCGACTGTAGGCTGACCGAGCGCAGGACAACGGCAATGTCCGTTGAGTTTTGCAGCTGTAAGTAAAAAAAAGAATAGTTGTAAAACGAACAAATATGTTAGAAAGTGAAACTTAAATTCTGGGTGGGGGGCTTGGAAAATATTAGAAATGTAGGTCAGTTACAGAAAGTAAAATCTATGACTTCAAGATGAGTTCGTTCTTGAAGCAAACGTTCGTTTAGATATAAGATTTAAGTTAACAGATTCACGTTTAATTAAATTAAATCTGTATAGAATTAATAATAACATTTAAATAACAGCAGATTTTCATGAAATTGCTTTAATAATTGTAAATTTTGAAATACTACAGACAGTTGAACATAAACTCATTAACAGATCGCACTTGTGTTGGCCAGTGTTACACTAACTTTGCATAAACTGAAAGTTCTCTACGATTTGGCTCACTGCATTAGCTCATTTATTTCGTAAACTCTAAGTTCTTTCTCATCCTCTTCATCATTGTCCTCATCATCCTCATCATCCTCATCAAACTCAACATCGTCCTCCTCCTCCTCAGTGTCATCGACGTCGTCGTCGTCCTCGTCCTCCTGCAGCGATGCAGCAACCTCGGCCAGTTCATTTAGTTCCTTATCGCTCACCGGCAGCACGTTGTCCAGCTGTTCCGGCGTGGCATCGAAATGTTCCATGGCTGCGTGCAGCTTCAACTGGCTCTCCAAATGCATAAGGCTCTGGTGCTTGTCAATTGTGCCCAGGCGTAGGCCCGTCTCGATTGGATTGCTCTTCGGCTGGCGCACCATTTGGGCAATCATTTCGACTGATTCGTCGTGACTCAGAGGCGGCACACACTCCTCCAGTGCCTGCAACACCTTCGATTTATTCTTGGAGTACATTGAATTGAGTTCCCAAAATCTAAACGAATGAGTATATTTCCTGTCTCTCTTCAACTGGGTTCTAGTAATTGACTTTGACGAGCCGAACAAATGGAAAAAAACTTGCCTACTCGATGGAATTCGAGTCGAGACGAATCGAATCGAATCGAATTGAATCAGATTAGCAGCCAGCATACAGACTCACCTCCACATCGACGCCGGGCAACGGAAACACCTGTCCAGGCGGCATGTCACGTGGCACATAGCGATAGAACTCGAAGCCATCCTTGTACCATTTAACCGAGTACAGCGACTCCCCATCCAAGTCGAATTTGCAGCCGAGGACCGCGTCCTCATGTCGCATTATGTACTTTGGTATGCGAATCTCAGTCATTGTCAGGCTCGCCACTGAAAAAAGAGAGTTCAAATGGAACAGTTATTTAAAGTGTAAGCCGCGGCGATTAACCAGCAGTGTTTAAGTGTAAGGCGTTGTCTTTTAGAGCTGTTAAAGCGGGCATTAGAACAAAGACGTCCCGAGCTCGGCTCCGCTCAAGGCCCAGGCCCATAAATAACCCGCAGCAAGTGCATAAAAGTCAAGGAAATCGAAAGAAATTCGCTAGTCGGGCCGAAAACAATGCGCTTTTGTTTAGCCAACACAATGCGAACTACCAAAGAATGAAAGCAGCCAACTTGAGGCGTGCAAAATGGGCGAAGCGGGCGAAACAGATCTACAGACTAGGGGTGGGAGGGCTCCCTTCTTGTGCAAGTGCGGGCAGTGGGCGGGACAGGACGGGGTGCACTCGAGACAACGAAACGAAACGTAACGAAACGAAAAGTTGCCGACTTTTAAACGTACACAAAAGCCCATAGGTAGGCTTAGACAATTTGGGTCAAAGTTATGGCACGAAAATCAAGATATGAAATAAATATTGCACCAAAATGCACACTGCATAAAGGCAGCACGATGAAGATGAAGAAGAAGAAGAGCAAGTCATATGAATTATGAAATGTTTTAAGCTTTCAGCTTTGTGTTGCCCAAAGAATAGCTGAAAATTAAAGCTCACATTTTCTATGCATTTATTGATGCTTTAAAAGCGTTAAAAATATTTTTGTTTAGGAATTTTGCAAAAATTTTGAAAAACAAAAAAAACTAATATTCAATGTATAGGATATAGTTATAAACTATCAACCTTACTATTTGTAGTCTCCATGTTCATTTGCCTAAATGCCTAACCATCTACCATACGAAGAGTTTTGAAATAAACTTACATTTTTAATAAAGAACCAATAGCTTATTCTGTTGTCATGTGATTTTTTTCCAAAATTCGATTCCCAAAACAATTACTTTACTTTCACCTAAGCTTGTCTGCCAGAGTTCAGCTCTCTACCCAGTGTTGCCACCCAGTCGGAATGGCTTGTGACGTTTGCTAGTGATGTCTAAAAATAAGTAAAGATACAAGGGAATTCGTACACAGGAACGAGGCACATATTAAAGGCTATTGAACATCGGGGAATTAATGTGAATATATCACATTGGGTTATATATAGACGGCGCTTTGATGAGAGTTCTATAAATATATAACACAGTATGGTGCGTCGACACTTGACTAAAAATAAATGCACATTTTTATTTAGCCACAGGAAGCGGCAGCATTAAAAGCTTTTGCCTTTTTGTGCTTGGAATCAACTCAAAAGTCCGTCCGCCTTTGGCGTCAACATAAACAACTACAAAGCGAGTCGGCGCGCACAATGCACAAAGGCAAACAGCCGCCATTGAAGCGACGACGACGCCGAGCACGAACAAGACGAGGACCAGAGCCGGGCTCAGAAGCTGAACCAGAGCCACAGCCCGTGCCAGGAAGCGGCACAGACGCAGGACCCACCCGGGCGCTCCTTTGAGTGCGGCTTCCATTTCGCAGCGGCGTCGCCGTTTGTTGTTGTTGTTGTTGCTTTGCTCTGCGCGGTTTCTGTGTGGCGGACACTTTGAGCCAAGTATTTATGACATAAGTATGATTTAGTATTATGCACTTTCAACTCCCAGCTCCCAACTTTATACTCTATAAATTCCTATGCACAAGTCAAACAAAGTGCGTGGCAAAAGGCGCACTTAAGTACACAACCTCTCTCTCTCGCTCTCTGTCTGTCTCTCTCTCTCGCTTCGTTTCCATTTATTACACATTCTTTTCAAAGAATTCTTAAAGCTTTTCTTTGGCACACAAAATTCCTTGAATCGTCAAATTGTTTGCCCAATTGCAGCATAATTTTAATTCAAGTCAACATAATCATAATTCATGAAGATAGAGACTTGAAACTTTGGATATAAACTTGTAGTTATCCTCTTCAGACAAGGTGTTAAGATTTTTGTGCCACGCCAATTCGATAACATGTCGATACACCCCAAAAGGGGTGAATGGTGAATATTTCCAACAATTTAAAAGATAGAGCCACCAAATTTGTTATGTAGATAGCTGGATAGCCGATAACGGCCCCCAAAAAATTTCGCCCACGCAATTTGATATATGAAGTTCTCCCATATGTAGCTCCATAACTTTGTCAAAACTGAACCGATTTTCATGTTTAATGGCATTTTGGCCATGTTTTGTCATCTAGATTAGTTCTGCATTTAGTGCATAAAAGAGCATGCCAAAATTGGTAAAAATTTTGACAAGTAAAGCTCTCCGATCCATAGCTCCCATATTTCAACCTTCCATAACATTGTCAAAACTGACCCGATTTTCATGTTTGATGGCATTTTGATTATGATTTTTCAAATAGATCGATTTTACATTTAAAATATATAAATTTTTCAAAATTAATTTTTTTTGAAAATAAGTATGTACCCTCCACTGCTAAAGCTACTCGAACTCACATAAACAAACACCTATCTACAGAGCTGGCAACACTATTTTAGGGAGGGGAGACAAAAATACGTTTCCAGCTCGAACTACGTCAATGAAAATCCCGTCAACAAGTGCCAAAATTGTCAGTTACTGTTGATCCAAAAATAACGCTGACAAATGTCAACTGTGGCAATCTTGACGACAAGCTATTAGCACAGGTACTGCCAACCTACTATAATCTGGGGGCAGAGTTAACTAATTATTAAGCCAAAGCCTAACTGGAAATATGTACCCTATAACATGGAAAGTTTTGACATCTATTGTGGCGCTTAATTAAGAAATGCCACGAAAGGGGTAAGGATGGGGGGTTGAATAGGTGGCAATCCCATAGTAGACAGGCAAAAGTTTTCCATTTGATGTCGTGTAAACGCTACAGTTACGATCTAAGCACTATTACCTTGAAATAAACTTCCCACAAAAGTTTTGGGCTTAATTATTGTTGATTTTTAAATGATTTAATTTGCTGCCCAGGGCCAAATGTCAGACTCAGGCAAAGTCAAATAAAATTGAGTTAACATTCTCTGAAAAATCCAACAACAAATCGGGCTGTTGAATCAGGTGCTGCCATGTGGACGTGGAAGGTGTCAAACGCAGCAGTCTACAGTTTGCTGAAAAAATTCGTCCCAGAAGATGAAGAGTTCACAAAACAACTGAATTGAATGTATACATTTTGTTAAACATTCAAAACAATAATGGTGTGCGGACACATAAATTTTAACATAACATATTACATTTTCTTTTAAAAAAAAATTTTCAATTACGAATTAATTTTAAATCAATTTGATAATCAAAAAATGATTAAAATTATAAACATCGTGCAAATCCGTTCGGTTATGATGAAGTTATAGGACTTTGAAATCTAACACTCATGGATGAGAACTTTACATGTCAAAATTTTTCTTAATTTTGCCATGATTTTTGACCAAAATTTGGACTCCTTCAAAATCGGGCTTTATGTTGTTTTTTATGCTAATTGTGACAAATACAATCGAGTTAACTTTTAAATTCGCAATTCTAAACTTTAGAAACAAAATTTTTTTGAACATGCTTTTTTACAAAAAAAAAAAAAATTAAACAAATTTTATTTTCAAATGTGCAAAAAACATCGATGTAAAAGCTTTATATGTCAAAATTTTAGTCAACTTTGATATGACTGTTAGTTCAGTTTTGACTAAGTTTTGGGAATTTGAAATGGGGACTTTTGACTGAAAAATCTGCCCTTTAGAAATATTTTTACAGTTGTGTTTTATATTAAATTAATAAAATTAAATAAGGCGAAAGAGGCATCCTCAAAATGTTTAAATGACAAGAATGTCATTCGGTTCATTTATGCCAAATTTTTTTTCTTTTGGTGTAGATTTTAAAGCTTTTTTAAATGTTGCATGGACATACAATAAATGGACAGTAGAGTCAAAGACGCAGCATATTTATGATTCAGCCGTAATGATAATTTAGACTCATTTGGTGGCTCGCAGAATGGATCTGTTGGTCTGGATACCAAGCCTCGAGCAAGTGAAAGATGTTTTTGCATGTTTCGAAAACCGAAGCAGCATCAATACGCATCAATTCAGCCTTTCCCTTTCGGACTCTGGCCTCAGCCGAGACAGACGCCTGGAACGTGCTTAATCTGCAATCAGAAGCGGAAGTTCGTCTCAGTCTGCAACGGCAACAACAATAACAATAATAACAGCAACAACAGTAACAAAAGCGACAGGCCGTCCATTGTCTTTGTCCCAGTCTACGTCCTAGTCTGTGAGCTTTTCTGTATGCCTGCTTGTCTGGCTGTCTGTCTGTTTGTCTGTGTCAGGCTCGTTTTCTTTGACGATGAGTGCGTTATTTTTTGTCATTCCTGATATTGTTGTTGTTGTTGCTGCTGCTATAAATGGAGCACGTTCCTCGATGCTTTGCTGCATTGCAGGCGCACTTGCATTTGCATATTTCATACTTCCCCCAGGATAAGGGGCAACTGGAAAACTTTGTCATCGATTTGAAGCCGACTCATAAAAATGGAAAAGCCAGCGAATTAATCGCAAAAAACTTTTTATTTTCCAGCAAACAAAACTATGTCTGCTCGTTATGTTTGTCATGCGTCTATTTGCATTGAGAACCCTCTTTGCATACACCAACTAGGCTTAGTTGGGCCAATTGTAATTGGATACCAGCATAGGAGTATGCACTCTAAGCCACCTTCGAAACTTACATCGAAGGTGTATGCGACATATTTGCGCCCCATTTCAGCTTTAGTTGGAGACATTTCAATAAGCAGATGATTGATCAACCTAATTTAGTAAATTTTAGAAGCTATTCCCTAAGCACGTTAATTGATAGAGTGTACAGATTAGTTCACATAATTAATACGAATTATCATTGAAATACCACAGCGGGTCAAAATATACTAAAAATGCTTAGCTCATGAAAATTAGGTAAAAGATAAATCAAAGCATCTGTGACAATGTACAAATTGTCATTGTCAAATTGTCTGGGGCCCTAATAAAACAGCGCCTATTTTCCTTAATTAGTATTTCAATTAAAGCATACCCTGACATACACACACACACACACACGGACGCAAACTGTCGTAATAATATAATTAAAATTCATTTCGACTTGTAAATTGGCTGGCGGCAAAAACATCACAAAACTCAGCCCAGGTCCTAGTTCATTCACAACAATGGCGAACCATATGATATCGATTAATTCAATTAAATTGAAAACATAAATTTTGCATTTTATGATTAATTACATGCCCAGTCTTCTGACACACACACACAAAATATGACACGTGCCTGTGGCAAAATGTAAAACAAGCATTTCATACTTTTACCCGTCATTTTGGACAGAGAAATCTTTAAATTTACCTTCAAAACAAATTTAAGTGAATTTATGAAAAGCATCCAGTGCATCAATATAATGTTTACTTTCCTCTAATGTTTATCATTGATTAAGTCAGTTTATTATACTGTTTGCTTACATTCTAACATGTATTTCAATCAGCTCTGCTCTAATGGGATTTTAGTGCCAATAAATATGTACTTCCTTTTTGTCGGTTTTTACCCAATGTTTAGTTACATTTGGCAAAAGTGCGCCCCACGTTTGCTTAATTTCATTATTGTTTCCCATTTTCGTGCACTCTTCAATTTTTTTTCTTTTTGTCGTTAGATTTCTTTCGTGCTTTTTGTTTTTTTTTTTTTGTTTTTTGCTTCTAACATTACTTTGGCATGCGTACGTGACCTCATAATAACAGTAAGTAAGATTTTTATCTATAATTCAGTGGACGCGCTTTCCGAGCCAATTAAGTGGCTAACAACAACATTTCCTGGAACAGCCATAATAATCATTTTCTCTTTTCTATTTTTTTATTTAGCCAGTCTAGACGAAATTTTATTTGTCAGTTATTGTTGCTAACCCTGCGCTACTCCCAATTCAGCAAATTATCCGCAGAAAGAAATAAAACTGTTCCAAAGCCTTCCTAAATAGTAAACAGAGTCACAGAAAAAATTCGCTTTGACAAGTTGCCGCAGTTCCAAAGTAAACGAATCGAAAAAAATATTAATATTGAGGGAAAAAGTTGCACGCTTTTATTTATTTAATTAAATGCGGCACCGTGAAAGTTTTGCCAAAGAGCTCAAAAGCTAGCAAATCAGGCCAAGCGATCCAGTTAATTAAGTGACGCACAAAAAACGCAGAAGCAGAATTTCATTAATATAGAGAAACTAAACTCTTTTAAAGCTCAAGCAAAATAGTTTTTGTTGTGACAGTATTGCGCATACGTCACGTAAACCAGCGATATATTCAAATTAAACATTGTTATTATCATGTTTCAAATCAAACAAGAGCAGACAATATGTCTAACGGTCAACCAAATAGTTACATGGATATATGTATATTTATTTTTTGTGTATAACGATTTTTTGATTTGTTTGCATTGTAAATATTTTGTTGTTTTCTAGCTTTTTGAGTTGAACAATATGTATGCTATAAATTAAAAGCTAACAAAAATCTGTAAATATTATTTTACTTCTTGGTAACAAAATCCACTAATTCTATCCACAACACGAAGGCGCCAGTTAATTTTGTTTATATTTTCAACTAGTTTGATGAACTTAATTAAAATTAAGTAAACCAAAGTTCAGATTAATGCGTCAAGCCTGGAGTGAAGCGTAGGTCGTGAAGAGGGTTAAACACGCCACAAAGTTTATCGCTTGCCAATGTCTGCAGAGATTTGAGCAGCTTGCCAAATGTATTCAAGGACTCAAGTATTCAGAGGCTTTGACTCTACGGGTGCCTTGGCGTTGACTGTGTCAACTGTCAAAGTTGTTTGGCAGCGCGCAGAACTCAGCATGGCCTTAAATCGATTAGCTGCTCGTAAGCGAAATATCAGACTGTGGCACATGCCACATGCTTAAAGGGTGCCAAAATGCGGCTGAAAGAATGGTCGGGCAACTAATATTGTTAGCTAAAATATTTGCACGCCACCCCCATAACTGTAGGCGGGGCGACAAAAAGGAAAACTTCTTGGCCAATTTTTGTGTGGCCCGTTTGGCGTTGGCGTACGCCAAAGTTGCTAATAAATTAAATAAACATTCCAGACCACCCCACTCCCCCCTCGTAAACTACTCACCGCTGCAGAACAGGGTTGCCAACGTCAGAGCCAACAGCAGGCTACAGGATGTGTAGGATTTGGATACTGTTGGGCAGGAGGAACAGCAGGCGCAACGGCCACGTCGTCGTCTATTCAAAGTTGCACCCATTTTGTTGCATTAATGTGTTCCGTTGCGTCGCCTTCTTCACCTCTCTCTCTCTCTCTCTCTCTCTCTCTCTCTCTTTCTCTATCTGTCTCCTTTACTCGCTTTCAGCTGTGTGGCTATTTTGGTTTCTCTCTTTTGGTGGCTGTTTGTAACACTTTTGGCGCTTTTTCTTGGCCAAGTTTTTCTTTCGTCGGTTGTTGCTCGGCGATGGTAAAACTTTAATTTTTCAATTTGTTGCGGAATTTTTGGTTATTTTTCTTTTGCCACAATTTGGGGCACGCAGCGTGTTTTTCTATTTTGCTCCTTTGACTGCTTTTACTGCTGTTTGCTTTACGTTTTAGTTTGCCTCGACTTGTTCTTCTTGTTGTTGTCTCATTTGCGCAATGCAATAAATTTCCCTTGACCGCCAACGAGGGAACGCGTCACCCACCAGGATCCGATGTCCTCCAGCGCGCACTTCTCCTCCCACTTCCTGCTTCGTTTACTCCTTCGTCTCCGCCTCTCTGCTGCTTTTAGTTGTGGCCTGCGTTTTGTCGTTTGCTATTTATTTTTATTTTCCACGCGCTCCTTGCTATTTGCTCTTCTTATTATGAGCTCTATACACACATACACGCACACACAAACACCTTTACAGCAGCACACACATGTACATAAAAGTATTCACAGTTACATTTACATGCGTCCTGCCAGTGTTTGTTCAGCAATTTGTGTTTGTCTATTTGTGCGCGTTTGTCTTTGCTTCCTTTTCCATTACAGTTTAGCTCCTTTCGTTTTTGTGCTTCTTTTTCCTTGGTTAACGTGCACACAAATTAAGTGAAACATCAGAAAAGAAAAGTTTCCATATATTCAACAAATTTTTATTGCAACAGCCTCGCTTCAATTCAAAAGTAAGCTGTAAATAAAACATAGAAAAATATTTTAGTTGGTTATTTGTTTTTCAATACCCTTACTTTTAATTCTTATTAAAACTTTTAAGTTATATTTAATACAAAATGCCCTAAATTTAAACCGAATATGAAAGTGTACTTCATTTAATTTATTCAAATATATGTATTTACCCAATCTCATCGAGTTTACTCTCAAAATAAAAATTAAAAAAAAAACAATTATATTCGAATGCAAATATTTTAAATAAATACTTAAGAAGATTAAAAATTGTAATAAATAAAAACTTACGTTAGTATGTGTTAAATTAAATACTCTTGCAGACTTATGTAAAATAGCAATAGAATGCAATGGTAAATGTTACGTATGGGAATTGTTATAGCTTTACAAAATATTCATTTCTGAATATGAACTAAGCGCTGATGTGTACTTGACATTATATTAAATATCAAGTATTAAGGCACCCTCGAAACTGAAATAGACAAGAACATGCTGCTTAATTAATAAATAACTTACACAATGTGCTCAATAGTAATTATTATTTTGGCCAAATCATGTTCAGAAGCAAAGGGCGCATGGCTATAAACGAAGCCGACTAATTCGAGTGCTATGCAATAAACTCAATTAGACTGCTCAAAAACCGAGTGACAAACACATAACTAAGTGAATAAATTAATATTGTTTGTTGGCAAATCTCGAGGTCTCAAAAGCGAAATATGACAACAGCTTTGCGTTTCGGTTTCCATTTGCTTGGAGTGTATCTGCTCAGTAGAAATTAAATTTACATAAAATCAATTAAACAAATATAAGAAATCGCACACATACACACACACACACAGTTAAAGAGAGCGAGAACTTTTCAAATGAAAATCATGTTATGTAATTAGAAGCCATGAATAATTTTAGCACCTTGTTGTCAGCTATTTAAAACGAGATTCATGCACATGCCAGCCGTTCGAGTGGCTTATGCAAAATAGTTGTTGGACCACAGTGCGTATACTTGATGCGCTGTATTGTACGGCATGTGTATAATGTAAATAGAAGACATTTACATAGCCAAGTTCTGTTTTTCTCAGCCTTTTGCATAATTAATTATGTGGCTAGAATGCCGTCGTCTTGTTAAATATGCAAATAACCTAAGCACAACTAAAGAACCCCAAGAACGAAGGACGAAGGACACCGCCACGGGAGAGGTCACTCACACGCAGCCACTGCGGTTGCTGCTGCCGCCTTGGCTAACAGTTTATAAGATACTTTGGCAGCGTTTTGTGTGAACACATCTTTGACAGCTTGGCCTCAAGAAATTAAATTACGCATACGCAGTGTCTGCCGCAGAAGCATTTTAAATTTAGCTGAAGCCTGCGAGAAAAACCTAAACATTTCGATTGCCGTGTTTGTAGCGCAAATCTAGCCGCAATGCAAACACACACTTTCTCACACAAACATGCCTAAACGCGTGCTGTTATGTAGGCCAAACACAACTAAATGCTGAATGAAGCAATGAGTGAAAGCCTGCACGGCTTGACTGACTGACTGACTGACAGACTAACCTACTGACTGACTAACTGTAACGTTGAGCTCAACTATTTATTTTTGCGCTGCTTGTCTGTGTGTGCGTTTGTGCGTTAGGGCCATGGCCAATGCTGTCCCTTTGATTGCTACAAAATAAAAGCTTCCCGCTTTAACTAAAATGTGTAAAGATTTCTATAGAATTTGTATATCTAAAAGCTAGTGGAGCTAACTAACAAAGCTAATCTATTACCTGATACTATTTGGCAACTTAAAAATAAACAAGTTTATGTTGAAATAAATAAAAGTATCAGAATGTACTTCATTGACGAATTGATGAAAATATTTGGGTTATTTTACAATTTAATATAGCGAATTTTGCCATCGATCACTTGCGACTAACGAAAGCATTTTTTCAGAGTTTACGTAGTTCATTTTTCATGAAATTTAAAACTCACTTTAAATGAAATTCTTAAAATAAATGCCAGAATGTCAATAATTTTGATTAAATTGCATACGCATTACAGTTACACTTTTGAAAATTTGTTCATTAATTTTTATTTTCAAATATAAAAACAATATTTGTGGGCAGCTCAACTGCATAAAAATTATTATTATTAGATGCGACTACCAATTTTTAAATTGGGCTCATAAAATAACACAATTTAAGGCAGATAAATAGTCACTGTTGTGGCCGTTTCATTGCTAGAGTTTCATAATTATAATAATTTATGTTGACACCTGAGGCGCGTGTGCAAATTGAACCCGGGACGAGAAAAAGTTCAACCAAAATTTCTGTGCAGTCCATTAAAAAAATGTGCCCGCACCCGCGCCCGCACTCGCACCGACAGGACTCATCCCCCGCCCCAAGGGAAATATGGCTTAAATTGTGCGACTCACTGTAATACTCACTTTCTTTGTTGTCGTTGTTGTTGTTGCCTCCTCCTGGGTCTTAATATGCTTTGTGGCCAGGAAGTCGACAATGTTGGCAATGAAAAGGCAGCTTTGGCTTTGAGCTGCTCTTGTTGCGGTCGTCGTTGTTGTTGCTGCCGGCAATTGGCATATTTTTATTTTTTTTTGTTTGTTGTTTGGTCTGTGTGTGTTACGGGCAGGCGAGGCGGGCTTTGCGCTTATGGCCTTGTCTGGCAAGTTAAAGTTGAAGTTACGCGGGGTGCGAAATATTTCCAGCGCTGGCCACGTGCATTATAATAATAACAAATTATTAGTTGTCACGCACGTAACGGTACTTTCATTCATAATTTATGCATTTTAATTTGTCAAACGAAATGTGCCACACACACCAACAACCACCAAAAACCACTTATATGAATATGAATATAGTCACATAAATGTGAATGCTACTCGCATCAAGTTTCTTGCTGCATTCCCCTCATAGAGTTAATATTACGTGTTTTTGTTTGTTGTTTTGTTATTGTTTTTGTTTTTGCCTTGTCATATGCACACACTGGTATTCATAATTTAGCCTTTTCACTGCTAATTCACACTCTAACACACGCACACCACGAACCACTTTCGTCGTCGTCGTCGTCGTCGTCGTCGCAGTCGTCGCAGTCGTCACATCTCAACCACACAGCACCAATAACCGACCAAGACTAAAAGCTTTGCTCTCCTCATTACCTGGTTTTCACTTGGGCCACACGCACGACTTCAGCCACAGTTGCAGCGCTGAGCCACGAGGCTGGCTGCTGCTGCTGCCGAATGACGCCATGCTGCCAACGACCGGATATCAGGATAAGAAAGCCGAGCTAACTTGGCCAAAAAGGAAATACGCTCGCACAAACCTGTTTCGTGTTGTCTGAGGTTGCGACAGCGCATGCAGAGCGAGAGAGCGTAAGAAAAAGAGAGAGAAAGAGTGCGTAGCAAAAGAGAGAGGCAGCAATTGAGCGAGTTTGGCCGACAGCACGAAGTGAAATTCGTTCAGACGGTGTGTGGGTGGCGATGCTTCTAACTGTTGTTGTTACTGTACGCTCTCTCTCTCTTTTTATCTCTCTCTCACTCTCCCGTTTCATTCCCAATGTGTAGTGCTGTTGCTAATTTACTGTTAGATTTTTGAAAAATATGGGGAAATTTATCACTGAGCATTGGTTGAATCAGTTTAAAACCGGAAAAAAGTAAAGCAAAATATTTTTTAAATCATATTTAAAAAAAATAATACAGATACAAATATTAGGCGTTAAAAATTTAAAAAAATATAATATTTAAATATTATGTAAGTATTGAAAATAAAATAATAATAATAAAATCAATAATAATAATTATGTACTAATAAAGGATATACTTAATTGAATTTGTTATTTTTATTGAATCACTGCCGAAATGTCAGCTGATCATAGATCAGTGTTTAAGTCTGTCAATCGGTACAGTAAATAAGAGATTCAAATAAATAAGATTAAATATAAATCTGTCAAGTCTTAAATCTAAATATTTCTCTTGGAAAGCTTCTTTATACCCATATGTAAGTTTAGCACACGCACACACATTTCTGCATTTACAGCATTTTCATTGATATCAACAATAACAGCAACAACAACAGCAATAGCTAGACATTCACACACACACACACTCGCACACACCCACTCCGATAGTTGCCAATAACACGAGCTTCAGGCTGCGCATCATTAGGCCAAACAAAAAACTGCTGACTGCCGCAGACTGAATTCAAACTTGGCCCACTAAGCAAGGCAGCATAAAACAGCAACAAGCGCCGTAGTTTTCGTTGTTGTTGTTGCTGTTTTTGTTGCACATGGCAGCAGCAATTTGAAGTTGAGGCAGGCAGCAGTTGCCCAGCATTGGCTCATTGACAGTCATAACGCTGAAACGCGCCTCAACTTGAGCCAATTTAAGCCCAATTTGTGTGCGGCGACAGGGAGAAACACAGAGCAAAAAGAGAGAGAGAGAGAAAGACCGAGTGAAAGAAATGTAGAGAATTAAGAATTTGCACTTTTACTTAAGCGAAAAACTTTACTTGGCAGGTTGCAATGCGCGCTAATTCACCTACTTGGCTCCAAGTGAACAGCAACAGACACAGCGATAAAGAAAAAGAGAGAGAGAAAGAGAGAGAAAAAGGGTAGCAAATGAACTGAAATTGATTGCGTCAACTTTTTCAATACGCACAACGACAGTATGTGTCTCTGTGTGTCTTTGTTTTGTTTCAAGTTGTTTGCAAATTGCATAAATTTGATTATCGAATTTGTCTCTCGTGTTCGTAGGTAGCACGTGTCCTGCTCCAGTTGTCGTCCTTTTGTCAATTGCCGAAGCAGCTAAAATTCGTTTAAATCTACGCAATTCGAACTAATTGGCGGCTGTATGCCGTATTCATGAACTGATTGAATCTCCTACGCTCCAAGGTCTTCATTATTTAACGTTTCAATTACATGCCGAGCAAGAAACTAAGACACAGACCAAGAACTGCCATTTCAAAATCAAATTTGTACTCTTGGCTTATTCGGGCAGATCAGACAATGGGCTCCACTCCATGCCAGGGCTCACACAGTCTCTGTCTGAGTGGATAGTCATCATCGGATTTAGTCAGTTGCAGCTATTTAGCATGTAAATGTGAGCCACTGGCAAATAGTGTGACACCACGTTCTCAGTCCATCCCCCCCCCCACCACCCACCCCACCACCTTACCCTTACAGTCGCATCTATTTTGCATACAAATTACTTTTCTTTATGTTTTCGCTCTGTGAGTCTGCTGCCTACAAAATAATTTAAATGTTTCATTTGATTACAAATTGCGCCCTGCGTAAAGTGACTTCTTGTTTAATTGCGTCTCACTAACCAGATTAAAATATGCACTTTACCTGATCAACAGATAACCCCAGGCAGCCAGAGAAACCTCAAGTTTGTGACATTTTTATGTGTTGCTGTTGTTACTATAATTATTTTTCTTTTGCAAAAAATTTATGAATATATTTCTCTCCTACGTTTATACCAAAATTAAAGCTTAAGCCCCAAAAAGTGTGCTATAGTTTTAATAAACAATATACCTCGATTGTCTTGTACTTTGGTTGAAAACAACAGCAGCTCCGCACGGCGTCTGCACAATATTGAAACACACACAAAAAGACACACACCCATACACACACACACACACACACACACACACACACACACACCCACTAGACACCCACTCAACAAAGAAGTCGGTCATTGGGTTCACAAAACGCAGGCAGAGCACGCTCACATTTTGTTCATGTTTAATATTACAAAAAAACAAAAAGGGAATAGCACGCACAGGAACACACATCACATTCACGCCAAGATACACACACACACACAACCACATATGTGTCTATATAAATACGGCTATGTGTGGCACAGGCGACGTAAAAAACAAAAAGGTTTTCTAAAGCGAATCTTCAGCATTGACAGCAGTTTAGTTTTGGTATAAGAATGTATTTAATTTAAAAAACTGTAGCTGCTAAATTGATAGCTTGCTGAATTTTCTAACTTTTGGACGTATAGATTTTGTTGCTTTTATTTATTTTATTTTATAGCTATCCTTTGTTTGTTCAGGAAAAATCAGACTGAGATACCAATATTGTGCAGATTTGTTAGCTGCAAAGTTTTTTAAAAAATAAATACATTTTTCTTTTTAATTCTAGCAAGACAAAAGTTTCCAGAGTTAGCAAAAATGAGTACACATAAAAAGTCTGTTGAAACAATGTTCAATGTTCTTTGTTCTCGTTTGAAAATACATAACAAATAGTTAGCAAAGCTAGCAATATTTAAGAAAAATATTTAGAAATAAATGAAACCTAATCTTGTAACTCTTAAGGCCTCTTAAACTTTTGTCGGTCTTAACATACATGCAGGCTGTGTGCATGTCCGGATGATGATTACTGTAGCCTACGAATGAGTTTGGAAATGTGTGTGTATGTGTGTGTGTGTGAAGTCATTGCACGCTGGTGTCTAATGATTACAGACATATTATTACTTGACACACACGACTCCAAGGGGCGAAACCCCAGCAGACAGGGCGACAGAGCAACAATGCAAGAATTTTCTATTTTTCACTGCAATTATCGTTGGCTTTATGATGTGTAAATGCATGTGGACTCAACACACACGCACTCGACACAGGCGCAGGACTTATTACTCCACTCGCTTGTCCTACGGTGGACGAGGTTGGGGTGCGGCTTACGTAAAATTGCCATAAAAATAACATTAAATGCCTCGCGGGATTTGCTCATCAGGCAAACAATGCGGCATTCGCAGTCGCAGTTGCACTGGCGACACACATCCGTCGAGAAAAGTTGGTGCCACCAAACAACCACCACCTCAACCACGTAAAACCCATATCTTTACAGAGCACAGTCTCACCATTGTTTATACAGCCTCATGTATTATGATTGTTTGTTCGCATTGTGCGGCTTTTATTACACTCGAGCGCTCTAATCAATGTGCACCACTGATTAATGTGAAGCGTTCGGCGGACAGCGCACCACAATTGCATGGTTTAGTACAGTTTGCGCCGCTATTTATAAGCTTGCGGCCGAGCATAACACTCCGGCATTCCAATGCATTGCCCTCAATGAATAATTAAGCGGTTTGCACACATTCATCAGCGTGCCGTAGCGCAAATCAAGCCACAGCTTCGCAACCCACCCACCCACCCATCGCTCGTCGGGCCAAAGAGAAACCACAGCGTCTTTAATTTAAGCTGTGAGTCGCAGGCTGGCTGACCGAGTCTTTGTTCCATTCATTTTTCAGCTCTTCACGTGTGTCTTGGGGCGTTGCGTATACGTCGCGTTAGCCAAATGAAATGGCATCTAATTTATAGAACGTGGCGCATATTTTTCAAATGCTAGCCAAAATAATAACAGCAAAGGAAAGACGAGGAAGAGCCGAAACACATTTCGTCACGTTCTCTAAATGTAGACATAAAATAATAATAAAAGTAAAAACAAAAAATATGAAAACGCAAGCGCAAAGAGCATCAATATTTTTCGTTTGGCTTCTTCTATTTGCGTGTATTTTTAATTTATTTGCATTTGCTCATTGAAATGCTGCACAAATACACGTCCACGCCTACGGCGACGGGCCTTACCGCCCCACTTCAAATGCCACAAGCCCCACAATAAATGACAATTTATGTGCCCGCTCAACGCACGGCTGTCATTTTTATATATGCGATATTTTCGACTGGCACCCGACAACACTCCAAACACACACCTACAAAAAAGAAAAAAAGAAAACAAAAATGTTGTAGGAAATATAAAAAATAAAAATATTAAACGAATTTTAACATGCAATTTTTACCTTCGCCCAACCGCTGTCCGTCATAAATTCTCGTTATACAATTTAAAACATTTGCTAAACACGCATTTCCTGCATGGCAATGGCATAAATTTACTTTTTCGGCTGCCCAATGGTCGTTTCGAGGGGACGGTCAACGCATAGAGGGGGGTTCGTGGAGTGGGAAGGGCCTGTGGACAGGATAGCTTGGCCAGAATTGCCTCTCGCATTCACACAGATAAAATTGTCAATGTTTGATGAATGCGTATCGAAATGTATAAACACATAAATGAAAATATATTTGTGCCGTTTGGCGTTTGCTTTTATTCCAAAAACAAATGTGAAAAAAGGAAAGCAAAAAACAACTGGGGTTGCAATTTCATAAATACATCAAAATGCGTAGCGCGTATGTAAAAAACGTTTTAAGTTAATTTGCCATAAAGCTTCAACTGATTGCATTTAACAAACAAAAATAAATATAAAAAAAGTATATATTTCTTTAATTCTATTTGATTTATTATCATGAAACTAGTAAGTGATATTGATGGACTAGTCAAAAAAAATTTAGCTAATTGATCTAGATAAAAAATTTGCTGATTAATGCTATTAAAGCTCATACAATAGTCACGAGAAATAATGCCAACACTATATTATCTGTTATGTTGCACTTAGTCTAAAATGTTAAAGCTGAGCTTGTTTCAACCTCGCTCCTGGAATCTGTCAGTCATTTTATTGACAACCGACTGGCATAAAACTCGACTGTCTGCCCAGCTGTTCACACCTCGGATCAAGGAAGACGCCACGCTAGTCGTAGTTGTGTGCTCATTGAACCACAAAATTAGTGTGAGTTAATTTGCAGCCATCATCACACACACCCCTCAAATACTCACGCTCACTGACAAATACTCACCCCACAGACTCACACATGTGGGCCAAAACACTCCAAAACACGTGTCTGCTTTCACGCATAGGAAAATGCTCTGTGGGAAATGGCAAACGAACAACGTGCCAAGCCGTGAGCCTTGAAAATTTATTAACACATGCCAGTCATAAAAAATATACAAAATGACATGAAAATCGGTATTTCATTCAGACAAAAAGCAACAAATTTGCAATGTTCCCAAAAGTGACTTTTAAATAAAATAAATTTTCTAATATATTTACTATGTATGAAAAATTTATTCAAGCATAATTTCAACAATTTTGTTAAACGCGATTTTTTGTGGAAAGCGCTTTTGAGAACCACTGTGCCAAGCTATTTTTGGCTAGGCTCAAAATTACAGTCACGTTTTCGATTATGAAAAATTTTATTTCCGTTTCTTCTTTCACTCACATGGCTGTTGTTGATTATGCATATATTATTATTTGTTATTTGTTATTTGCAGTGTGAAAAAAACACCATTTACAACAGGCACAAATTTTGCAGTGCATGGCGACGCGGCGTATGCGCAATAAAATCAATTGATGGCCAAACAGAAAAACTATATGAAAGCATCTGTCTAACAGGGGCTGAAACGAAGTTCGGTCTGCGGCTTAGTTTGTTTAAATTGTTAATTGATTTTGTCTTGAACTTGTCTGAGTTTGCAAACGCACTCGAATTTTGCGGCTTTTGTGCAACCGAGCGCGGTATTAGCTAAGCTGGACACTGAAACTGCTTAACGTTCATGCAATTTACAGCTAAAGTAAACTGCTTTCAGCTACTCCACAATCCCTGCACCATTCCCCTTAGCCTATTGGACATAATTCTAGGGCAAGCAGCGAACATTTTGCTCGACGTACAAACGACAAACAATTTTATTGTCCTGGGTGCAAGGGGGCAGATAAAGAGAGATAGATAGAGAGAGACAGAAAGAGAGAGAGGGAGAGAAAGACACACAAGCATGCACAATGCAATATGAGTGAGGTTAGTGGCCAGCAACAACGAAATTGCAAAAGGATATGACTTTCCCACACACACACGCATACACATACATGGCATGCGGTTGCAGTTTATGCGTTTGCATGGCTGTGTGCCACTGCCACGCCCATCAACGAACGAAGCCCACACACACAACGGCCAATGTCACAGAGTGCCGAGCGGGGTTTGCGGGTTGTCGGTTTAAGGGTAGCGGAGGGGAGGGCGGCGAGTGCCGGCAGCTAGCGAGCACAGCTTGATCCTTTTTTATCTTCTATTTGATTTTCATTTTTAATACGAAAATAAGTTTAGCTTAAAATTGAATTATTTGATTTATTTTGCTGGCAGGAGAACGCACACACAACTGGGCATGTGTGTGTGTGTGAGTGTGTCTCTGCAAACTTTTCTTATTTCGTTGGTGTACGCCAAAAAAGTACTTCCTACATTTTGCTGGCCATTTTGTCTGCGCTTTTGACTTTGAGCATAATTTAATCGGATATTTGTTGCTGCCTCTACCTCAGCTCCCTGGCCCGTACTCGGCTGCCATTTTATTATTTAAGTTTATTTTGCCAACTTGTTGTTATAGATTTTTACAGATTCTATTTGCCAACGAGCCGGTCAGCGAGTCAACAGGACAACAACCAAAATAAATAAATTCAATTCCAGATCAAATTTACAAACTACTTTTCATTCGAGTCCAATTCACATTCAGTTTTATTGCCAATTCCACTAAAATTGCCAGGAGGCTGAAAAAATAATACAGATAGAAATAAATGATTTTAATCATCTTAATTAGTTTACGGCTACGATTTTCCCCGCAATGAAAAGGAAGAAAAGAAAACAATAACAACAAAAGTGTACATGGACATGATAAATGATCCTACCAACGATTTTCTAAAAATGGCTGCAATTTTTTTTTTATTTTTGTAACAAAGTTGATAGCTGAGAATATATATACATGTGTGTGTGCGTGTGTGGTGCATACCAACGTGTTTGTTAGCCAAATTGAATTTATGACCTGTGGCGTTGCTCTGACATACAAACAGACACACGCACACACTGAGAGAGAGAGAGACACACACAAGGACCCAAACTGTTGAGGTTCAAAAAGTTAACTTGCGACATTGTTAAATTTTTGCTTTCTAATGGCCAAAGTGCTGCATGGAGCGCTGCATGGAGTGTTCCATGGAGTGTCTGCTCCTGGCTGCTGCACGGCATGTGACCGTCACTTGCCTCAAATAGTGGTTTGTTTTAATATGCTATGCATTGTGCTGCTCGTCCTTGTGGCGAAGGGTTCAACAAACGCACAACTGGACGCAAGTGAGACTCAATGGACAGTTGTACAAATTGCATTAGCAGCCAGATTTATGAAGCTACGCAGGTAAATCACACATTCAGCTTTACAATTATAGAAGCAATGCATATTAAATATTATTTACACACATAATTTGGATCAGACACTAGGCCTTTTTCAACGCAACTTTAAATTTAATTTTATAAGTTGCTTGTTGTGTAATGCTAAAGATCGGATGAAATCATTTTACCAATCCAGAATTCATAAAACTGTATACGGCTTCCATTAAAAATCATTTACAGTAGGAACTTGGTAAATTATATAGAAAAAGTGAAGCCAAATATAACAGATAGGAAATATATTTCCCAAATAATATTAAGCGTAAAAAAAGTTATAAGCTTTTTCCCTAGGTGCAACAACTTCAATAAGTGCAACTATCGCGGTTTCCTTTAGTTGTGATTCCGAGTTCGTGCTATATTATACTTTTCCGTATAAACATAGGCATTTTATTTAAATAAAAAAAACACAATGCGTCTCTTCGCTTAACATAAATAATAGAAGCAAGTATTTTAATGCCCGTGTATTGCAAAAGTGTTGAAGATAAAGTTTATATATCCCCATCAGTTTTAAATTTAGATACATGAAATTTTTTCCAACAGATTACTGAAGACTTTCTCATCATCAGTTTTGGCTACGCCCATTGAGGGCGTGGCAAATACATATATTATATATATAATAAGGCAAAAGTTCGGATGACCTCAACAAAGTACAAGCATCGCTCGTCTTAGCGTTTAAGCTGTTATTATACTGTAAAAGAGTATGGCTCAGTCGGCTACACTCGACGGCAACGTTCATACTTGTACTAAGTCCCACAACCAATCATTCAATGTCCTCGATTTGGTTTTAATTTCTTGAATTCTCCCCCAAATAATACTTTGAATACGTCTTACAAAGCGCATTTGCTGCACTTCCGTCGCAAGCTGGGACAACTCTTTCCGGCTTTGGCCTTAATTAAGGCAAGCCCCCCACATGATGATATATTTGCTCAATGGGCAACCGCTTGGGGCCAGTTGAAATCAAGCTGTCCGCTGCAGATGTGTGTGGTGTCAACTAGCTGCATCGATATGTATCCTTTGCTGGGATATACCACATTGTCACTGTGCATAATTTCACATCACCGGCAAACTGGCTGCTCCTGTCGGTGCCAGTGCCCGGATCAGGCCCCGGCCGAGGCAGCTCCATGAGGTGCACTGCAGATGCCTTTCAAGCCATTTGTATGCATTTGCCCCACTGAGCCCGGGCTGAGCACGTATTGGTGTCTTTGTCTTGGCGGCAACAGGAGGTGCACAGGTCCTGGCTGATTGTGTGGGTGCTGTGTTTTGGGCTCATTGTTGATTTCAACACAATTTAGTGTCTTATGCATGAGCATTATGTTGTTGTTGTTGTTGTTGTCGTGCAACTAGGAGGAGCTTTTACTAAATACCTGCACATAGGCACGAACAGCAGCCAACATGACCCCGGACATTCCCCCGCCTATGCAAACAAGGCACAGCATATGCACACACACACACATGCAAAACAAAATGAGTTGCATGTTGATTAAGTCACCTGTACACACTTTTCGCACAGGCAAACACACATTGAGAGAGAGAGAACGAGGGAGAGAGATAGAAGGAGAAAGCTTTTCGGCTTTGGCAGGAAGTTGAGTTGTTGCTTTTTATGCAGCTGCAGTTGCTGCTGTGGCTGCAGTCGTTGCTACTGCAACTTGCTGCTAAAAATTGCTTCATTAAGTGTTTCTTGTTAGCTGTTTGTAGCTGTGTATTAGTAACGCTTTTATGCTAATGTCCTTCGACTGTGCCAGTCCTTGATAGAACTAAGCAAAACAGGCCGCTGCCAAGGCGACCAACCAGGGGGAGGCCTCAGCCAGAGCCCAGCAATTTGACACTCGCCTAGAAAATATGCGTGTCTCTAAGCAAGCTTATGCATGTTCAGAACGCCATTACGTGCGTGTGTGTGTGTGTGTGTGTGTGTGTGTGTTTATGTGTTTGTGTGTGTGTGCGGGCGTGTTCGTGATTTGAATAAAAGACAATTTTGTGGCAAATTAACTTGGCAATTCTTAAGGACACACCTCGTGTAGACAAGTTTAAGCAGCTCAATTGCCACCGAGGTCGATGAAATCTTGCGGTTTTCAAATCAGTCATGACCTTACAAGTAGTTTATATTAAATTTATCAAGGGGCTTTTATTATTTTAAATTAAATAAGCTAATAGCGACTGTTAGGCACGGAGAGAAACGCGGAGCGCCTCTGAATAATGGCAGGTTTCGCGATTTAATTTTTGTACAACTAGCCAAATTTAATTGCAAGCCAATCTATCAATTATATATCTATCATCAAGTAGATAAATCATGATGTCGGCCTGATCGATAGTTATCTTGGCCGGGCTGATAACTTCTTTACACATATACAATCAGGAGAATTTTTGATTTATGGAAATTCACTATTTTTAAAATAAATGTCGACAAAAAACGTATTTTCCTAATGATAAAAACCACAAAACATTTATTATATAAGTTCCTTAATATATTTATGGTATTTATAAAATACAATAGTTGCGTAAAAGGTAATATTTAACTATGCATCTAAATGATTGAATAAAAATTCAATTTTCTAGAATATTTTCTTCAGTTAGAAGAGCTTGGCAGCTAATCGAATTTATACCATAATTCACTTTATTCATTTTTGTTTTGCACACTAAAAATACTCACACACACACACACACACATTGGCAGCATTAAATGAAATGTAAATTGGAAAATCTGCATGGCTCGAACAATCAAGATGTTGTTGGCTGCCAAATTTACAAACTTTGTCAAGAGTTGGCTCTAATTGTCTCAATTTGAGCAGCCGCATAGTTTCAATTAGGCGCCAGACGTTGAAAACAGCCTCCACCTGCCCGCCCACATATGCGCATGTGTGTGTGGGTGTGTGTGTGTTTTGGGGTTTATGCAAATTTTTAAGCTGTTTTGCTGGAAAATTATGCCGTCAGCGCGTAGCTAATAAAACGCGCTACAAACTACGCGACGCTTGACTGATGAGGCAGCCGAGCGTTAGCCGTAATTTATGTTGCGGCAAACCGCCGGCACCCAATTGGCAGCGAGCTGCGAGTTACGAGCTGCCACCCAATCAGCCGGTTAGCTTTTCAGCAGCCCGACTGTTTATATTGCTTATTTAATATGTGCACGGTTGCCTGGATATCATCAGGCAGCCAGCCCGTCGTCCCGGCATTCTGGCAGCCAACGTGTCCTGGCTGCGTCAACAATGGCTTTTATTGAGTTATGCCGCTCATTTGGAGGCGCCACCATAACAATGAGCTCATTGCGATGGCCTTAAATAGTGGCGCGTGTCAATTTGGCGCAGGTTGCGGCATTTACCTTCACCTGCCACGCTAGCCCGGTTCTGGTGCAACAACGCCCACAGCGAGCGACACAACTATATTAAATTCTACGCCTGAGCTGCCCTTTTGTGCCATAAAATGCGCCACGATTATTATTTCCACATCCGTAATCCAACGCAAACAAAGCTGCATGAAAATACAGAAAACTATGTACACGTGTGTTAAAAGGGTTGATTTATTTTTAAATACAGAATTCATAATTTAAATCACGTTGTGTGCCGCATAAAACAAATTCATATTCTTGTCCATGGTAACATAAGGCGAAGAATCTAATTGTAATATTATCGAGATTTTGCTTATGTGAGTGAGTTTTCTAAGTAAAATAATTTTACTATATGAATGTTTTAGCTGCATTTATTAGCCAAGTTGATCAACTTTGTAAAGCAGTAACTACGCACAAATAAAGATTCAAAATTTAATTTTAATGTTATATGAGTTTTCTCAGTAAAATAATATGACTATATAACCATTATATAGCAGCCCTGCCACTTAACACAATCATAAGAAATAGCTGAGTTTCGTCTTTTATGAAGAAGAATGGAGTGCAACTTGTGGCCATTATATTATTATATGCAACCACTTTACAAAACGCAACTTGAAACACCATCAATAGTTGGTTCTTATCAAACATTTACAGGCACTTGCGCAGTTCCTTAGCTGCGTATACGTAACTTTTGCTTATGGCCATGTGCAATGACTGCGCAAAACGCAGCCTAACTGGCTGCCAGCGACACTTGCCAAGCAGCTTTCGGGGCCCAGTTCATTTTTCATGCATTCAATGGCCACACAAAGCGACGCGCCAGACACTGCCCAACAGCAGCAGCGGCAGCGGCAGCGGCAGCAGAAGGAGTAGCGGCAGCAATGCAGCTGCTTGGCATTTGCTGCCTTTGTGCAGGGAAGCAAGCGGTCGGGGCTTGCGGGACAGTGGCTGCTTTTCATATAACAACAATATTTTATGCTCAGCTGTCTGGCTTTTTATGCATTTGTGCCGGCTCAGTCGCTGCTGCCTATGTGAAAAATTATACAAAAAGCCAAGAGTCTAGCGGGCCAAGTGTTTGCCATGCACTTGACTGTGTTATTCTTTCGTTCGGACTGGTGCATAAATCAACTGGGAGCACAACCGCACAGGGCCTCAGCCAGAGCCAGCCTCATGTCAGCGCCTGGAACAGCCATTAAAGCGAGCCTTAAAGATCGCCAAGCAATTCGCTGCGACAAATTTGATTGAGCAGCAGCAGCTCAATGGACCAGCTCGGGCCCAACTTTTAGTCTAAAACATGGCAACGGGTTTGGGGCGGACTGACTGGGCCATTTGCATGCATGGACAAAGGCCAAGGCAAACAGAGCACAAATCAAAGCATCAAATGCAATTGCAATTGACTAACGCAGCGGCAACAGAAACAGCAGCAACATCCTTTGGCGAAAGCGTCCGATTTCGAGCAGTAAAACAAACTTTGGCAGTACACTTTTTATATTGCTGTCATAGTGAACGGAAACGAAAACGGAAACGGAAACCAGGCAGCCCGCAGCATACCGCCTTCTGATGTTGGCTCGGACACAGCGTTTGCAAGTTGGTAACGTTGTGCTTCATATTTATTGCATACACACACACACACACACATAAAACTTTTTTACAATAAAAAAGTCAAGTTTTACCCACCCCTCGCATCCTGCCGCTTTGTTGCTTTGATAGCGCCACGTTTATCTTTCGAGCAAAGCGACATGAAATGGGTTTGGTTTAATTAGCCAACAAAACAAACGGCCAAATTGTCTTGAGAAGAGAACAAGTGAGCTATACGCTCAAGACAACGCCACAATGTTCTGATAAGCGCATAAATTTTACCCAATATCATATTAAGTTTTGTCTTGTTTTTCTACTAAAGATACCCAGTACCTATTTTTGTTACATTAACAGGGTGTATATGGCCAATAACTACAAGAGGAAATTAAAAATTTGGCATTTAAAGTTAAGCTAAAAATTGGCATGCCTTAAAAATGGAGTAACATAATATTATATTTTATATAAAAATTGGCTTTCAAAAAATGTTCCTTTCACCTTGGCTTGGATATTGATATTTCTTATATTTAATTAACTCTGTTTAGAGTGCTTAAATTTTTATATAAAATGATTGTATATCAAATTGAAAATATTTCGTAGCATACTTTTGAGCTGCTTATGTTATTCATATAATATAGGGAACAATTTTCTTCTATAACCTACACAACAACTCTGTTTCATTATTATCTACGTATTGTGCAAACTTGAGTTGTTTTTGTTTTTTAATTGGGCTCGCAAAACTTAAGCCAAGATAAAACAAAAATCTACCAGGTTTTTGTTTGACGCACCCAGGTAGCGTCTCCCCTCGTTTGCCTTTATTCTTATTTTCGGGATTAGGGCAAGCACTTGATGAAATTTGATGACAATTACGCAGTGATTAGCAGCTATAATGGGGTTGTACAACTCGTTATTTGCTTAATGCGGCAATTAAGTGGCGGTTTGCGCTTTGTTCGAGTGTAAGTCTATCTGCGTGTCGTCCGGGCAACCGGGCAGCTGCTCCACCTTGCCCGCTACTTGCTCCCCATCGAACTACCCATGTGAAAACTGTCATTGGAGTGATTTTTATGCTCGCTCAAAGTGCAGCCATTTCTTTTGATAATGATTGCCAACATGTTGTGCTCGTTACACACTCTCTCTCTTTATATTCTTATCTGTGTCTCTTCTTCTGCTGCTGCTTAATTTGCATATTCGCTTTTGCTCTTTTTATGTCGCTTTTAATGATGCATGAAATTTAACGCGGAATTATGCAAAGTTACGCATGACCTTGAGCTATATGACTTATTTTTTAGTGATAAGAACGCAAAAACTATTCTTATATAAGGGAATAGGTTAGCGACATATCTAAGTCATAAAGTTAACCCAAAAGGAGGGAAGACCATAACAAAGATTATTTCAAAAACGTAAATTTCCAAGTTTTTATGTAAATAGTTGTGGTTTACAGAAAAACTTTCCTATTTAAATACAACAGTATTTATGAAGAGCTGTCTTGTATTTTATATACTTTTTAAACATCCATGTTATCCAACTTTTGTTGCATTATTCATGTCTGTGTACATATTTTGATTAAGGACTTTCTTTTTTTGTAAGTAAAAAGCAAATACTGTATTCGAGTAACTGTAGATGTTTAACAATTAAATGCTTCAAATTTTTGTAAACACTTCTTTGCATTTCCAGCACATGTTACATTACTTAGATTTATGTACATATTTTCATTTTCCACATAACACATACCAAGTAATAAACTTAGTTTCAAATTCAGTTTCATCCATTTGGCCACTTTGGGGCTGCGTTCCGGCAACAAATTCGAGTGGCAATTGCTGAGTGGCCACTTGTTTAATTTCTGCTTAACATTACGCTTAATGCATTTACACAATAACCATGCGTCGAGTCAGTTACCCATCTGTATACTACCCCCGTTGGCAAAGCTTTGCTAATGGCCTTATAATTACTGTCCACTTTCAGCGCGCTGCCACAACAAAATAATTGCCAAGTTCCACAAATGGCAAGCTGCAAAAAATTGCCAAGAATACACAAGTACATAGAAACGTGCAGCGGGTTTCATTAACTAACCCCACTTGCCGACAACTTGGCCAAAAAGTCGACGCAAGACAGCAGCAGAGCCATAAGAAAAATAATAACTTGCATCAGCAGACGCTGCATTCACATTTTAAGCGGCAGCTGGCGCAAAAAGTGAAGCGAAGCAAATATTTTGCATGCAAGCATCTTAATGAATAAAGATTGAAAAGAGATTAGTTAACATAACTTAATTTTTTAAAATGCCAACAATATGATCGTAATGATATACATAATAAAAAGGGATTCAATTTCGATGAGGCTATGAGATTTTGAGAGCTGTTCACTTTATTAGAATACGCTTAATTTATCTTAGTTATTCTTATTATTTCTCCGTATGATAAATTAGTTTGCTTTTTCAGACAACATTTAAGACGACAGTCCACATTTGTTTTAAAATGCAAACAGCACAAATCTAAGGTCCTTATATAAAAGACAAAAACACTAATATTAATAAGGAAATAATCGTATAGTTGAAATGAAATGAAGTAAATGCTGTCTGGAGTTAAAAAGAAAATAATAAGCATTGTATGCCATCAACTAGCTCCATGCAAAACTATCTAATTTTCAAATGCTGCCAGCGAGAGGAACGGGAAATGTCAAGAAGAATGTGAAGAAATTTCGTCAGTTGACTGTCATGCGAGTCTCTTTAATACCCTGTACTCAAGTGGTACATAAGGTATATAAAGAACAAAAGGAAAATGCAGAGGGGCTTAGTGCGTTTGTCTATGGGGTACTTATAATTCCTGTAACACAGGGTATCCCATTGTGAGGACTTTTTTGTTTTGTTTGGACTGCATGGTTAGTTAGAGCATCTGGCAGCGCCATTTTGAATTTGTAACAACATGCGCGCTCGGGACAATTTGCATTTCCGCTTGCCAATGGTTTGGTTGCCTCGGCGTTTTTCTTTATCCGAGTGCCGCAGCGCAGCATTTTGTAGTTTTGTTCGCTTGGGGGATTTCATTTCACTTTGAGCATATTTGTCAGAGGGGTGGGGCACTCTTTAAAGTCGCTTAAAACAAACCCATTTGCCAAACAATGCACTGAAGCCGAAAAGTACACCAGCAACAACCAACGCAAACAACAACAGCAACAACAACCAAAGCAAACAGCAACAGCAACAACAACAAGGTTGTCAGTTTATAATTGAACTGTGTGCCGCTCGAGCGGATCGAATGGTCTGCCTTGCCACCGCTCGTTTGTCCCGCTCTTCGACAGAAATAACAAAAATTCAACTTAATTTTCAAGGCAAATGCGCCGAGCAGAAGCAACATGTATCCAACACAGACAATTGTGACAATTTTTGCTGTAGCTTCAGCCTGGGCTTGCGGCCGGACTCCACAACGGACTCGGGCTCAGAGTGCATCAATAAAATGTGGCTGGCCATAAAGCCTTTCGGCCAGCCCACAAAAAGCTGAACTGTGCCCACACTGCGTATACTTGATGTGCGTGAATTGCCATCTATCTGGTCGTGTGTGTAAACAGATGCATCGCCTGTTTTTGTACACCCTGTAGGTCTATATGCGTTGGCAGGGTATTTTATAGAAAGGTAGCTTTCATTTCCATCCCTCGGTTCCACTAAAATATACGAGCTGGATATGCGAAATTATTTTATATACAAACATTTTTAAAATTGTATAGTTTATAAAAAGGTTCAAGACTTTCTTCTGCAGCCATATCAAAAATAATTAATGTATACTATACACGTATGTTTAAAAATCAATAATAGTAAATTTAAATTGATACAGAAAATATTATAAATTTTTAGATGAAAAGCCCAGTTTTGGATTGAAACAATTTTACAATTTAATTTTTCACATTAACTTCAAGATTGTGTTCACAAAATATTCATTCCAAACAGGGTACTTTCTAGTTTCCAAATGAAAACATTCTGGTTATTTTTGTTGCTTTGGCTCGGACGTGCAAATCAAGTTTTGCATGGGACACAATGGACACTAACTAACTGCACTGTCTGATTTGAATGTAATGGCTTCGGTTTTGCAGCCACCGTTGCCAGCAACGATTTTGTTGTTGTTGTTGTTGTTGTTGGAGCTATTGGTGTTGCTGCCTTTGTTCAATGCCGCAATTTCGCTTTGACCGACTTCAAATGGAGACCAAAAAATAACAATTTGCGGGCCACAGTCTATGCATATGGCAGACACGCAGCTGTCGAACGGCTTCGGACCTCAATCAGTTGGTGGGCCTTTGAATTTGAGTTTTCCGCCCGCTTTTAACTGTTTCCCCTGCTTTGAGGCCCTAAGGCCACTTATTGGTTTCTGCTGTTTCAGGTAAGCAACATTTACGAGCTCGTTATTGTTGTCGTTGTCGTTGTAGCCACTTGGACACGACACGCTTTTTGTGTAGCCATAAACATTTTTTTATTACACTTGTTAATGTTATTGTTGTTTTTGTTATTGTTGTTATTGTTGGGACTGTGGCGACTGGTCAAGTTCTAATTGGAAGTTCTAAATTTCATTGTTTGGCTTTTAAGCTTCAATTGTTTGCGGTTAAAACGGTCATAAATATTGAGAGTGTTGACCATTCACGAGTGTATTTATTTTCAGCCATGCATCGATCGGGTGTCCCGTAGCCAATCAATAGGCCAACACATCCTGGTGTTATAAAAATGAACCCGTTTATGTGCTTGCCAGTTGACACAATGAGTCCCTTGGGCGGCTTAACATCAAGTGCTTGATAAGCAAAGGATCAGGCAAATAAATGACCCCAAGGCGACTTAAAGCTGACCCAAGGAGTGGGCGGGAAATGAGAAAATGTTGTTATAAAATGATACTTCAAGTAGGTATAACACAATTCATGCATATATTTGAAATGTATGCTTATAAACAATCTGCAAATGTAGTCAGTGTAGAATTTTAACTGCAAAACAGCTCACAATTCGCTGCCAAATGTAAATCATTGACCCCTTATTAAAAACTTTAAGAGCCACAAATTATCTACAGTCTAAACTTTTGAACTTTTTGCTCTGAACCACAATGGCCATGACTCGGCGCACGCTTTTTGCTATTAGCGTACAAAAGTCAACATTTAATACACACACACACACACACACACACATAGCAACCGCTTGTTATACAGTCGAATTCAACGCGCACTTCAAACAAAACCAAATAATCCAAAGGAATGAAAACTTTTCAATTCTATAGGCCGCTAGCGAGCAAAAGTCGCCAAACGGCTCGGAACTCGTGACTGAGGCGGGCTTTCTCGTACTTTTCCGTACTTTTCCGTACTTTCCGCCGGATGTTGCGTTTGATTCCTTGCGTAGCTGCTGAAAAATTTACACAGCCACTTGGACTTGCTTGTGGCACCGTCGTTTGGGCCAACATCGGCCGCCGACAGCCGCACCACACACCGCTGAGCGCAGGCAAATTCTGTTTGCCCAAGTGTAATTTCTTAAGTAAAAGGTAAACACTTTTAGCGGCTATATTGCCGCAACTGTAAATGTAGCCAGAGCTGCCAACTCGAGCTCAATGCAAATGACATTGACTGGGTTGGCCAACTCCCCGACTCGGCCACACAGCTCGGCACGTCACCGACAGCCTACTCCTTCGCACCACTTCGCACCACTCGGCCACACTTACACTATTTGCAGTTCAATTTGTGCTCTGCAAAGGAAATGGCAAATAAAAAAACATTTTTACAGATTTGTACACTGCAACCAATGGAATTCCGAAGAGATTGTGGTGTGGGGTTGCGGTTCGTGGCGCTTAACCGAACATTGTACGCCAAAATGTGTCGTAATGTGCACAGCTATTGATAGCCGTAATACGTAATACGTAGTACGTTGAACGTAGTGCGTAACACGTAATGCGAGTATTAATGTTGGCCCTTAAAAAAACACATTTTGCAAACTTGCGAGAAAAACCACAATCAACAGCTGTTAAGGAAAACATTTTCGAAAGAAGTAAATGTAACCACAAAGTACTTGTTAATGACATTGTAAGCCATTTTTATGTACTTCATAAAAAATATGCCAAAGTCTTCAAATTTTTATAAGCAGACATTTGACTTGTAAAGTAAATGTAAATAGACTTAGTTTAATTCTTAAAAATTCAAATAAAAATTCACTTTTTATAAAGTTTTAAGTTAAATATACATTTGTTTAAAATGTTCATAAAAATAATTTAAAATATATTATTTGAAACTTATTAAAAGCGTTGCAAACCTATTTATACCATGTCTTATTTAAATACACATTTTGTTGTTTAAAGAGTGTGTGAAAAGTTTTAATTTCAATGGTTTCAAATTTCCTGACAATCTGTACTAATTTATGCAGCTCGTCTGCGTCTGAGCTATTTATGTCATGATCAAAACTGTTTACATTGTAAGCTGAACAGCAAACAGTAACGATGACAATAACAACAGCAACAACAATGTCCGACAAGATATATACTCGAGATATACTACAAATATATAGAGATGTGGCTGTGCGCCTTGCTTAAATATACAGCATTCAATGAATTTTCAATTAACTTTGATTGGCACTTTTCCTTACACACTTCACTGGCTACCAGGCTGACAGAGCTTCCAGTTCTTGGGCTGTTCTATATAAATAGCGTCGGCTGCGGTTGTTGTCTAAGAGCTATCAATTGAGCCAGGCTCAGACATGTTCGCAATGATAGACTTTTACACTTGAGAGTTTATGCAAAAATTGTGTAGGCAAACTGCCAAATTTGAAACCGAGGCAAATGTCGGTTGGCTGCAATTTAAACAGAGCAACAACAACATTTGGGGTTTATTATTTCACTTGGTAATTCAACAACAGGAAAGCATGTCAATTTACACACACACACACACACACAAGAATATATGTAGCTACACACAATCACATTGGTCTGTCTGGCAAAAACTTGCCAATAAATCAGATTACATATCAAAAATTAATACGACAATATCAGGTAACGACATCAAGCAAATAATGACTTTTCTGCTTCACATAAACACACACACAAACCTATTCGCTTTGTATTCAGTTTAATGAATTTTGTATTATTTTACAATTGCACATTTCGCAAAATGCATTGACAACTCAATTTTGCTTCCTTCTTCCTGTTAAGAATAACAGATCAATTAAGGGGAAAAAATTCATTTTATTAAACATCCAATATAGTTGACATAAATTATAATACAAAAGCTTACGTAATTTTTTTTAAATATTACAAATATTAAGAAGCAAAATAATTTCGATTTCCGATCATTTATATTTTTTCAAATAAAACATACATATGTTAAAAAATTAAATTACTACAAATCGACATTAAGTGAATACTAATTTACTTAAGTTTAAATTTTCGATTGACTTAGCCACTGAAACACAAGGGTTCACTGAAACACAAGGGTTGACATTTAGGCCATTTAGGCCATGGCCAAAACCAAATTTATAATTAACCACTTGATAAATATGACCTTAATGTTGGTGCGTTTGGTGACAGGCCAAATTCTTACGCTTCAAGTTCAGAGCTGAAAAAAGTATTCGTTGTGCAATCAAAATGCATAGCCATTAATAGAAAATATATGAATGTGTATGTGTGTGAATGATGAAAAAAAAACCAGGCGTAAAGCAGAGTAAAAGCAGGCACAAAGCAACAACGACAAGCGCTGCAAAAAGGCTTATTAAAAACGCATAAAAGAAAACGGTACGTTTACAGAGCAGACACACACACACACACACGTGCTGGCCACACACGCCCATATGCACTAACATCAGTAAGGCCCAGCAAACTAGTAAACACACGCACGCACACATTCACACACACCCATTGCTATATATAGCCCCGTGCCCCTCCCTGAATGCCAGCCATCTTGTATGGAGCACTCGGGTGCATAAATCCGCGCTAAATGAGTTTAACACTTGGCTTAATAGTTTGGTTTTATGAAAAGCAAAAACAACAACGGCAAAAATAAAAGAAAAACCAACAAATATGTGGAAAGCGAGCGAGAGAAAAAGAAAACGAATATGTTGAGCAAAACGTCATGAGAAAAATTTTTCCACAGCATACTTTTATGCGCAATAGAAAACTTGCAAATCGCTTTTTGTTTTCATTGCAGGCAACAGGACGAATGGAGATGGGCTGAAAACGGGGGGCTGCAGGGTGGCCGAGCAAAAAAGGTTGGGAAATGGATGCCAGTTGAAGCCTTTGAGCATTTAGCTTGGCTTAGTTTCTGTGCAGTTTTGTTTTTATTTCTATTAGCAAAACAGTTGGACGACTAGCTAAATGAAAAGTGCAGCATGCCGCATGCAGCGTGTGAGTGCCAGTGTTGAGAACGAGAACGAGGGTTGCGGGTGGCAAAATTGCTGCAAAATGGGAAAAATAGAAAAATTGTTTTCAATGAACGGCAGGCAAATTTGCTGCGGCCAGGGTAAATCGCTGTTAGTTAAATGTTGCAACAGCAACAAAAACAAAAATAGCAACCACAACAGAAAACTCATTTTAAATATTAAATTTAAACACACATGCATGCATGTATGTGTGTGTGTGTGCGTGTGTGTGTGTATGCGTGTGTATGCATGCATGAAGCATGTGGCATGCAGCAGTTAATATTTTACAAGCATTTTACTTTCAACATAATTACAGGTGGTGTCTACGGCAAGTAAACCTATAGCCAGCTATGCCAGGCACTTTGAAAAAACTATTTGCGCATACACAAACACGCACACACACACATACACACGCACACACATACACACACACATACACACATACATAATTTAGTAGAGCACTTGGACAACATTAATGTGTGTAGCTTTGGCTGTAGCTGTAGCTGTAGCTGAGTGCTGCGGCTACTCCACCAAAAAGCGGATGCACCTCACGAGCATACAAACATACACACACATACACACACACACACACACAAAGGCAGTCAGTAGCTCGCGGCACCTGCTGTGCATATTTTCCAGCTAATACATATATAATTTTTCGCTGCTTTCACAGTTTTTTCTTTCACAATATTTTATTGCCTTACCATCGGTGTGTACGTCTGTGTGTACGTCTGTGTGTGTGTGTATCTTTAGTTGGCCGCTCAGCGTGTTTGTTTTTAATATTGTTTGCCTTAGCTACTTTATAGTTAAGTGCAGCTGGAATATGTATTCTTAAACGGCACAACTTAAAAACAGTTGACAGCGCACAAAAATTTCCATTGTTTTGCTTAAGGCTTACTGCATTTCCATTTTTGTTCTTTATTTCGTTTTTGTTTTTTTTTTTTTTTTCAATAAAGTTCGTGCAAATATTATTCATACAAAAAGCTTATAAGTATGTGGCAAGCTTTTTTATGTTTGCACATTTAACAAGTAGTTAACTAAAAGTAAAAAAATTAAAAAAAATATTATACTTGAAAATTAATAAGACTTCAAGACATGCCGAATATATTTTAAATATTAAAAAAAGAAATGAAAGTGAAATTCACAATTATAAATTGTTTTTGATTAAATTAAGCAGGTACTAAATATAAAGTTGATTGTTTTATAAAAACCAACAGAAACTATGCTTAAATAGAAACAAGTTTAATGCCCGTAGATGCGGTTAGTAGAAAAGCTGCGAACATTTTTTTCAACGTACACACAAAATATAAATATTTATGTTTGTATATTATTTCTGACTTTCTCTACTCTCTCTCTCTCTCTCGCTCTTGTCTCAATTGCTGTATGTGTGTGTGTGCATGTGTATGTGTGTGTGTCTGTGTGTGTTAAATCTTAACAGCTAACAATTAAGTCGCATCATAGCGAACGTTTTGCGTAAATTTAAAAACTTTTTAATGCCACACACTTGCGGGCTTGTTGAACTACACTCTACTGGGAGATAAGCGGCTTGCAAAGTTTTCCCCATATACAAACTATGAGTACAACTGCAATAACTACCATAAATGAGAGGCAAGACAAGACAAGCCAAGCAGCCAAACTACAGATGCAATTAATTTTGGACCAACATTTTGCTGCTGTAATCGGCCAACTGAACGCCATAAAACGTGCCTGGGTATTATCGTTATGGCGCATCAAATGCCATTTAAATAATTACCAACTAACCGAACACGGCCAAGTAAGTTTGGCTTGAGGCGTCTCTAATAAAAAATATTATTAAAAGAATCATATGCCATTAAATCTAAAAGTGTACATATTTCCGGCACAGAAACTTATCAGCTTATCTATATATATTTATATTTGTATATCAGCCAATTAATACTTTACCACTCAATTTCGACTATCTTGAGGATAGGCATATTAAGTGGACGCCACATAACAATTGGAATGTTGAGGTTGAGATAGTACCCCGCTATAATAGAGGTCGTATATATTTACCCAACAAATATATGACTCAAAATCAATAACTGTCTCTCTCAATTCATAGTACTTATCAAAATTCCAAGATAGCGCATTAATAGCAATTGCCCGACTAGAAAATACGGCGGCAAAATAATAATACACTCTGTGCAATCTACCCCAACGGTATACAGATAAGGTAAAAACTATTATTTAATATATTATAATGGGATTGGTATAATATCTCAACGATAGGAGTATCTCAAAAGTGATAACAATATATGTATATATATGAAGGTGTATCTTAGAAATTAATTACTCTTATTCTTCTGCTGCAAGAAATACTCTTTGGTGGCCTGTCGATTCGTCTTGCCATTGGGACTGCGCTTGACATCCGGGACAATGAGCG